>JAJAGP010001212.1:0-218825 GCA_025084515.1 Ancistrus triradiatus | reverse complement strand
GAACTGATCCCTATTCCAACCCTGTTATTTTGTTGTTCGTTTTTATTTAAAGCAAAATGTGTACATTAACCTGAAAAAAGATACTTTAATTTTAATTCAGGCTGTAAGACAAAACAGTGACTGTTTCAAAGGGGCCACCAAAAAGCAAGATTGTTTTATTTAACGTCCGACTTCAATGCCTGTTCATGACAGGAGCGAGCTTACATCGATACTAGATAAGCACATTCCTATTAGGAAACTCCACACACGGGGAGTCCAAGTTCAGGATAGAACCGGGGATCTCTGGAGCTGTGAGGTGACTAACTGCTTGCACCATTGTACCGTTCAAAAAACAAGTCATAGTTAACCAGTAAATAACATTAGCGTGAGCCTTCATACCTGATCATGTAGACCTCATTGTTCCAGGGGTAGACGCCCAGAACGGGGCCAGTTCCAACAATATGGTTGTAGTGGCTGCTAAGTTTCTCGATGAACTCATGTCTGATGGGGACCTTGGAGAGAAGCTTAAAGTTTTCAGGCGACTCCAGGAGCACTTTGTTGGCAGCAAAGAAGCCGTCCACTAACAGTGTCCTGCCGCCGGTGCCATCATGCCTCACACAGTGGAAAACCTGAATCCTGTAAGTAAAAAGTGGAATGTCACTGATACAGTAAGTGCATGATCTGATGATCTATAAAATGGAGGTAAGCTTAGCGTAACAACCAACCTATCAACATCCGTTTGCTTTAACGAGCTCTTAACGATTATAATAAATCATGATAGGAAAGAAAAATCTGTCTTTTAACTCAAGGCGTTGCGGCTTTCCGGCACTGTACATCCACAAGCAGAGGCGGGAGTTTAAGAGTGGAAGTCTGTCTTTCGTGTCACGGTTGGTCCAGTTATTATAAGTGACTTTTCTTAAGTCATGTACAAATACTGGTAGTTGCGGGTTGCAGGAATTTGTGGCTTGTTTCGAAAGTGTGGTTGCTGAATTGAGTTGGCTCCCTGATCCTGTCTCTCTCTCCAATATTCCTACAAGTTGGTTTTGTTTAACCTCTAAAGTTAAAAGGCAAATATAACTGGTCAAGTGGTCACTCTCTCATATCGTATTAGGTTGCTTGTTATGGGCTTCTTTTTTTGAGCTAATTTGCTTCTTTTGAGCTTGTTACCATAGACCTGGTTGCTGGTTTCTCTCATGGGATCTGCCAACCCTATGTTTGAACTACAGACTGTTCTAACTTGGTTGATGTGTTTAGAGACTTTTTTGTGCAAGTTTTGTGTGTTACAAGCTGTAAATGGCATTCGTAGTGTACAAGTATGTGCCTGTGCTATTGTAAGTAGTCCTGTTTTGTTCCCCCACTACCTGTTTGTTCTGTAAATATAAAGACATGAAATAAGTGAAAATAAAGTGGAACTTTATAGCCACTGAAGCGAGCGCAGTTTCAGCATGCCAATACTGAGGGACTGTGGTAGCCTAGCGGTTAAGGTACTGGACTCTGGACCAGAAGGTCCAGGGTTCAAATCCCAAGCTGCCACTGTTGGGTCCTTGAGCAAGACCCTTAACTCACAATTGCTTGGATTGAAGACTGTACCAATTGTAAGTCGCTCTGGATAAGGGCGTCTGCTAAATATTGTAAATGTAAATGTCTGAAATCACACCCGTAGACTGATATATATATACACATAATATAATAATAATATTTAAATTTATATATAATCTAATAGAATCTAACATAATAGAATAGAATAGGATAGAATAAAATAGAATATAATATGCCGCCTTCTTTTTTGTTTTATGGTGATTGGCATACCATATTGGTGCATTATCGCCACCAATTGGACTGGATTAGTGTGTTGTCATTGAGTTTTATTTAGGGTACCCATGTTCAAAGTCTGAATATTTGTTCGAATTTGGGGGGAAAAATAGTTCAAATGGACCGTTCGATGTCCAAATTGTTCGAGTGAAGCGGCGTTTCGTATTCCAAGGTTCCATTGTATAAATTAATTCTGTGGGAAACACTGATGATATTTTAAAAATTACTTGAAACTGCTCAATAACCACATTAAGTTGACTAGCACTGCTTATTTCTGAAGTCCAATTGATAACCATGAATAAAGTCCACAATTTATTTTTAAAACAATGGACAGACAGGCACCCCATGCTCAACTAGAGCTCTCAAATCACAACTGTGATTAATTTTTGGACCTTTTCAAAAGTAAAATTGAAAGGAAGAACAGCAAATCCTTACTAATTAATGCTAAATCTACCCAATCCTGAAACACTTTTAAGATAATTTCATCACTCACCTCTGCCAACTGTTCTCTAGACCCTTTAACAACCAAAATATTTAAAGAGGTTTTTGTCCCACATTCAAATGACATTCTCAATATCCGTCTAGAATAAGGAATTTATCTACAAAAGTTTTAAAACAGCTGTCATAAAACCTCTCTTTAAAAAGCATTGACCCATATAATGTCATTAACTATAGACCAATTTCAATTTTATTGGACAGAATCAGGGAGAAGATAATGTCTGTTCAGCTTAAGGACTATTTCAATTCCAGCAATCGTAATGAAATATTTCAATCCGGGTTTCGGGTCACCACAGCACAGAAATGGCACTCCTAGATGTTCTAAACAATACTAAAATACCGTATTTTTCGGACCATAAAGCGCACCGGGTTATAAGGCGCATTAAATGAAACAAAACTCTTAAGTTCCGTCAGAAGCTCAGTTTGGTCTTTACCTGGCGCAGGGCGTCTTCTTGCTTTCTCCACTTCCGTACCATTGATTCGTTAATGTTGAATTCTCTCGCAGCTGCTCTATGACCATGTTGTACTGCGTGACTGATAGCACTGAGTTTGAAATCCGCTTCGAAAATAAATGAATGAATGCACGTACCCTAATGCTGAAGCACATGCCGTATTACTCCGCGATGCTGCGCACTACGGTGGCCGTAAGCTTCGTAACTTACCAAGGCCGTGCTAAAACCTTCTGACAGATTTATGAGCGCCGTGTACCATCTACAATCGGTTCTAGGTCAGAAAGCACAACCAGAATTAATTCATATACTGGACGCACCGCATTTATAGGCGCACTGTCGATTTTTGAGAAAGTTATAGGATTTTAAGTGTGCCTTATGGTCCGAAAAATACGGTAAATCAAGGCACACAGTTTTGTCTATTTTTATTATCTTATATTCTAGCTCTGCTTTTGATAAAGTCAAACACAAGATATTATATCAACTACAGATCTAAACTTGTTTCAGACTAACCACACCTGTTTAGCACAGGAGCTAACGTGCAACTAGGGTTTGAGATTATATGACTTCTGCTAAGTTGTGTGAACTCAAAATGCATGAACGTGACCTGTACGGAAACCAGAAATTAAGCTGCATACGCACCCACATGGCTCTTGGAAGTATGTGGTGTCTGTGTGGCGGTCCAACGCCGTCTTTGTGTATGCTGTGTCCCCCCGTGAGAAATCAGAGGTGAAATTCCACATGCGCCCGTACATCGTTTCTCTGGAGGCACAAACATATTTGTGGTCAGTACTCTGCCAAACTATTAGTAGCAGGTTAGGGAAGACAAGAAAACAAGTCACAGACATTATACATAGCTCATAAGCTGTCCATATATTTTTTATGACCGCTGCTTCTATAAGGCAAAAGCAATAAGCACTAACTAACTAAATTGTTTCAAAGGTCTTGAACATACATTTTATTACATGCATTGTTATCATAAAGTGTGAAGAATAAGTTATATGTGTGTGTTGGTATGACAGTATAGCACCATAAACATGACTGAAAGTTATCATATATATCAAATACAAGCTCACCAGACAAAAAACGTGTCACCTGTGACTGAATCGTACCTAACAGCATATAATACCTCCACAAGCACGAATAACAGCTGCGATTCAATTTGGCATGGACTGGACAACTTCCTGGATGTAGGCAACACCAAAGTTCAGACAATCTTGCATCAAAGAATTGAGCAGTTTGAACAGATTTCATGGATGTCTTCCCTGGTGGCTTACTCACTGTTCAAAGCAGTCCCACAGATTTTCAAGAGGATTCACATCTGAGGTTTGTGGTCCAGTCCAGATGTACAGTTGTGCTTGAAAGTTTGTGAACCCTTTAGAATTTTCTATATTTCTGCATAAATATGACCTAAAACATCATCAGATTTTCAGAACCCAGTTAAACAAATCAGACAAAAATATTATACTTGGTCATTTATTTATTGAGGAAATTGATCCAATATTACATATTAGTGAGTGGCAAAAATATGTGAACCTTTGCATTCAGTATCTGGTATGACCCCCCTGTGCAGCAATAACTGCAACTAAACGTTTCCTGTAGCTGTTGATCAGTCCTGCACACCGGCTTGGGGGAATTTTAGCCCATTCCTCTGTACAGAACAGCTTCAGCTCTGGGATGTTGGTGGGTTTCCTCACATTAACTGCTCGCTTCAGGTCCTTCCACAACATTTCGATTGGATTAAGGTCAGGACTTGGACTTGGCAATCCAAAACATTAACTTTATTCTACTTTAACCATTCTTTGGTAGAATACTTTTTCACACCACTGTAAGTGAATGACCAAGTATAATATTTTTGTCTGATTTGTTTAACTGGGTTCTCTTTATCTAATTTTAAAACTTGTGTGAAAATCTGATGTTTTAGGTCATATTTATGCAGAAATATAGAAAATTCTAAAGGGTTCACAAACTTTAAAGCACCACTGTATGACAGCTCCTGAATGTTCATCGGTCACATTTGCAGCCTACTGAACATGAGAACTGTCATGTTGGAATACATTGACAGGAATGTCATGTTCTTCAGTAAAATATTGAACAAATGGCAAAACGTGGTTGTACAGCAGCAATGAAGGCATTGTGGTTCAAATTTACTGTCACCTCCACAAGAACCCATTTCAGCATAAATAAAACACCCCCAGAACATCACAGAACCTTCTACAGCTTGACCACACCTTGCATGCAGTCCTCACTCAAGGCTTCCTGAGGTCTTCGATGAACATGACGACTAGCATCATTCACATTCAGACAGAAACAAGATTCATCTGACCACATAACACATTCCAGTCATGAACAGTCCAATTTCTGTGTCTTTTCACCCACTGTAACCGGGCAACTTTGTGAGCAGAAGTGAGCAAAGGCCTCTTGCGTGCCACTCTGCTCCATATGCTCATGGTATGCCATTCCCTACTGAGCGTTCTTTTAGAAATTGGTTGTGATGAACCTGCGTGGACTTCTTGAAGCAATTCTTTCCGGAAGAGAAGTGATTTTTATCCGCAATCCGGTAAACATGTCGGCGGTCCCTGTCCGTCATTTTCAGTTCTGAGAAGAATTTCCTAGAGACTGAGATTTTCGCCACTGCTGGTAGACCCATATGACCATACACTTCGATACACCTAAAAATTCAACTGGTTCCTTCACACTCTGACCATTGGCATGCCCAAATGCAATCACTACTTTTCGCAGATCATTAACATCTGCTTTGCAACCCATTTACCACACATCAAACGAGACATTCACTGTATCACCTCTTCTTAATCTATGAATTGTGCCACACAACCTGCAGGTACTTGTAGCCCGATCATCCTCGTGGGC
Organism: Ancistrus triradiatus; assembly: GCA_025084515.1. NCBI lineage: Eukaryota > Metazoa > Chordata > Actinopteri > Siluriformes > Loricariidae > Ancistrus > Ancistrus triradiatus. Next base: position 213,216 of record JAJAGP010001212.1, on the reverse strand, counting down.
CATCTGCAGGAGCCTAAAGTTACTACCCCAATAAACACGCAAGGTACCTATTTTTTAGTATTTTTGTCTGGGGAGCTTAATAAAATATCCACCATTTATGAACATGCAAACTTGTAATAAAAACTTTGTGTGAAATGTGTGACTGTCGCTGGTAATCATAATACAATATCACATCCATTCCAGGTAGTAGATGCAGCAATTTAGCTACAAAACACATGATAGAAATCTGAAGTAAATTTATTAAGAAAATAAAACCCTTCTAGATGTTCAGGTATCACAGCTAGCCCACCACTGCGGTAACCCAAGATCATGTCCCAGTGGTGCAATCCAGCTGTATCGAGCATCATTGCCTGTGTGGAGACTTGTGTGTTGAGTTGAAGGCAACTGGACTTCTTCACAGTTCTTGAAGACATTTCACCTCTCATCTAAAAGGTTTCTTCAGTTCTAGAAACTGATGGGGAGTCCCAGGTACTTAACCCTTACAGTCCTGTCACGTTGGAGGTGGTCCTGAGAGTCCTTGACCCCCCCCTTCAATACATCAGTCATTAGGATCACAGGGGCCAAGGTGTGACCCATTAGTGAGTCATTGCCCCACCCTGCCATCATGTGAGTCATTAGAGTCACGTGGGTCGAGGTGTTGAACGGGGGTTAAACCTCATGGGAAGGGATCCAATTAGGGTTAAATACCTGGGACTCCCCATCAGTTTCTAGAACTGAAGAAGCGTTATGGATGAGAGGTGAAACGCCAAGAAGACCAAGAAGAAGTCCGGTTGCCTTCGACTCAACACTCAAGTCTAACCTGACATGGGTGAATGTACACAGACATACTGTGTGGAGAGAGTGTTCTCCTTGGATAGCCACGCTATGACCTGTATAACAACAAAACAAGGACTAGTGGACAACAAGTTATATGTACCCACCTAATAATGCTAACTCTTTTGGTTACTGTCTCAGTAGCTTCCAAGGTGGCTGGAACACCTTCTACAAATGCAATGCCATACAACAATAAGTTGTTCAAAAACATTTTCAGCTCCTCGTCACAGCTCATGAACTTGTCCCAGCTGGCTGAAGGCACCTTGGTGTTGGTGTAAATATCAGAGTTCCACAGGATGCGTGGTTGCACAGCACTCTGTTTCTGCCCCTCATAACTGTTCTTCACCAGCCAGGCCAGGTTGTACCGTGTAACATGACCATCTGGCCCTTGAAGTAAACACAGAAAAAACACAGAAAACACATTTACTTTTTGTACTTTCTACTACACCTACATGGTTACCAGTTTGTCAATATTTTACCCTGCTGTGCCAATAGTCTTTGTTGTTAGCACTGTTGTCTATCCCTGTGTTTCTACCTAGCCTGTCTGTCTGCTTTGTTTATTCTATGTCTCACCATGACACATGTAAATAAACCCCACTCTTGTACATACATCTGCCTCCCTTGTCCATCCTTGTCCCAAGCCTGACAGAGCCAGGGTAATTTACTTTTCATTCTTCTGTACATGTGTGTACTGATGAATGACAATAAAACTATCTTATCTTATCTCACCTTATCTTCTCTTATTTCAACAAAAGTTTTTTACTCTAATTAGGCCTCCTCTTATTGCTCTATAATGTCTCCTGACACCTGCTCCTAGATTCTGTATTGACCTCTGATGCAAGTGACAGTGATAAGCAGAAATGTCTTTTCATGTGAGTTCAAGTGGAGTCCCTGTAATGACTAAATATCCAGGACACTCCATTGTCTCCAATACACTGACATTTAAGATCATCATGGACTGCCACAAGCAGATTATCAGAATTCAGACATTTTTTAGGGTGATCAGCCATAACCCGTGATCAGCCGATCACACTCATATAACCGATTCTGTGCTGATCACATTTATACTTGAGCAGTGCATGACAGTGACACCGGCACAAACACAGCCACATATAAATAGCACAGTGCTCTCTCTAACTTTAACTGAGAAAGTGTATACACAGCTTTAGACACAGGTCAGCCATTTGCCGATTTGCTTATGAGACCGGACGCATGTTCATGGTGACGAATTGTTACATTTCGGTTGTGTTTTGAGTGCTACTTTGTCAACTAAATAGTCTCTCCCTATATACTGCAATACTAATAAGAGAGTAGGGATATATTTCGGGCACAGTCATGTCTTCATCTTTTCACAGCGTGCTGTTCGCAATACAGACAGGGCTAAGAAAAGGCATGGAGGAATAACTCCGAAAATGTTCAGAACACATTTAATAAGATGTTTAAAACAGCATCACCCCGCTGAATATGAGAAATCTGATAAAGCTAACAAGGGGTGGCAAAGAGCAAAGAGGTTAAAGCTATAGCTAGTGAGAGAGCAGAGCCAGAGCCAGCAGCCCCTGCTATCTTTCTTTAGCAATGAAGAAGTTTCCATTCAAACAAAAGCTGAGCATAAAAGTTTCTGTATGTTGTCATATATAACATGAAAAATGACTTGTTGAGAATGAGGAAACCTAAGAAAAATTCATAACTCATTCTTCTGCCTCTGTTCTTACAAAGGCAGATCCTAGCACCAGAGTTCAACTGTATTTGTTTGTTTATTATAAAATTACTACTGACATTCTGTTGGATTAAACAGAACTAATTGTTCTGTGAGACGAACCATAAACCTATTCATTAACAGAGTCCATGGTTAAAGTAAAAGATAGCTAACTAAACCAGGGTGAAAATTACATTTATGTGCTCCATCAGCATTCTGCTCAGTCTTTCACAAGGGTCAAAGTTTTATTGTTTTTTTTTTAAATCACGGTTTATCTTATCAGTTACATCACAGGTATACCCATATTTCACATTTGGTTAAACTGTTAGAAGGACAATATAAAGCAAATTGCGAGGAAATGTTTATAATAACAAATTTATAATAATATATTTTCCCCATTCACTAGACAGTAAGTCATGTGCAGACCATACACATACGACATATGGCTATAAAATAAGAACACAATGAAAATAGTTTAGTTACCTTTTCACATTGCCACTAAAACTAGTTAAAATATGGATTTACATTAGCTATTGTCAATGGTGAGGACATACTTGTCTGTTTTATGTACTCACAGTTTGTAAAGATTGTAAAAGCTTGGAAAAATAACATTTATCTTTCACCTACTACAAAGAGTGTGAAAACAAATAACTGGTGTAGAGTTTTACTGAGTGTTGCTCTTTTTAAAACAGTGACTAATATACAGTGGTGCTGAAAGTTTGTGAACCCTTTAGAATTTACTATATTATTAATTTTCTATAGACCGTGACCATGACCAAATGACAGAGCGGGTCAGCGAATGCTGAGGCGCATAGTGCGCAGAGGTCGCCAACTTTCTGCAGAGTCAATTGCTACAGACCTCCAAACTTCAAGTGTCCTTCAGATTAGCTCAAGAACAGTGCGTAGAGAGCTTCATGGAATGGGCTTCCATGGCCGAGCAACTGCATGCAATCGTTACAGCACCAAGTGCAACGCAAAGTGTCGGATGCAGTTATATAAAGCATGCCGCCACTGGACTCTAGAGTGGTGGAGACATGTTCTCTGGAGTGATGAATCACGCTTCTCCTTCTGGCACTCTGATGGACGAATCTGGGTTTGGTGGTTGCCAGGAAAATGGTACTTATCTGACTGCATTTTGCCAACTGTAAAGTTTGGTGGAGGGGGGATTCTGGTGTGGGGTTGTTTTGAGCTGGTATAGCTGCAAAAGGTGGGCCAACATCATATTAAACCCTATGGATTAAGAATGGGATGTCACCCAAGATTAATAAGATACTAGAACATGTAGTTCGCTCCAACTTAAGGACCACCTCTCCTCTAGCAACCTTTTTGAATGTTTTCAATCAGGTTTTAGATCGAACCACAGTACTGAGACGGCCTTGGTTAGAGTCATGAATGACTTGCTGTTGGCAGCTGATACTGGTCATGTTAGCATCTAGGTTCTTCTCGATCTTACTTCTGCATTTTACACAGTTTGTCATACGACGTTGCTTCATCGGTTGGAATTCTATGTTGGGATTACTGGAATGGCTTTGACTTGGTTTCGGTCGTATCTCACTGGTCGGCACCAGTTTGTTTTTCTGGATAGTTTTAGATCCAACACTGTTCCTCTTGATTACGGTGTACCCCAGGGCCCAGCTCTTGGTCCAATACTTTTTATCAATTATTTGCTACCACTAGGTGACATTATCCGTCAACATGGTCTGCAGTTTCATTGTTATGCGGATGACACTCAAATTTACATCAGAACTAAACCTCCAAATGTGTTGCCACCAGTTGCACTTGTTCGTTGTTTATCTGATATTAAACTTGTCTAATAACTCTCTGACTTTGAACACTAGTAAATCAGAAGCCCTTTATTGCCTCCCCTTCTACACTTCGTAAGCTTGGTCAGCCAGTTTTCTCAATCCCGGGTTTTGTAACGTCCTCTGTGGCTCAGGTTAGTAACCTTGGTGTCATCTTGGACTATACCCTTTCTTTAAATGCCCATATTGGCCGTATCACTAAAACTGCCTTTTTTCACTTAAAAAACATTCCTCGACTGCGTGCCTCTCTTCCTGACTCTTGTACATGCCATTATTACATCTGGACTCGATTACTGTAAGTCTGTGGTAATTGGGCTTCCTTACAGTAGCCTCAGGAAGTTGCAGCATGTACAAAACTCAGCCGCAAGGGTTCTTACCCATACTCGAACCAAGGGATCACATTACCCCTATACATAAAGATCTGCATTGGCTCCCGCTCCATTATCGTATTCAATACAAAATATTGTTACTGGTTTTCAAATCTCTACATGATTTAGCACCTCCATATCTTTCGGATGCAAGTTTGGAGATACAGCAATTAGTGTTGTTGGTCCCAAGCTCTGGAATTCAATTCCATTGTACCTTCGTACCTGCACGTCACTTTCAGATTTTAAGAAGCACCTAAAAACGTACTTGTTTGGAACTGCTTTTTAACTCTTTTCTATCTATTTTTATGTTTTGTAATTGTATGCATGCTTATTGCTTTATTTGTAAAGCGCCTTGATTTTCTTGAAAGGCCCTAAGAAATAAAATTCTACTACTACTACTACTACTACTACTAGACAAGCGAATACTTTTGGCAATATAGTGTATATAACAAACAAATTTGTGCATTACATTTTAATAGTTAAATAACACAATTTTCATCAAGTCTTTTCTTGTGTAACATTTTCTGGTGACTTCTTTGACAACATAAAACGATGAGTCACAGGTGTTACCACTCTGGTGGATTACGTCCACTGGATCTGCTCTCTGCTGCATAAGAACCATGCAAAGCATATGCTTGATTTTCTTATTAAACCCCCTCCCCATCTGCTTTAGGTGTATCTCTGGATGTATGCATACCTCAGTTTGTGAAACAAAAATAAAACACTTTATATTTCACATGTAAAATGTTGGACTTGATGTGATTTTAACCCTTAAGGACTTACAAGTGAAAAAGAGGTTCTCCTCGTCCACCCGAATGTTAGTGGGTCTGATGCTGAGGTCAATGGTGGCAGTGTCCAAGTTGCGCTGGTTGGTTTTGGAGTTGTAGCATGAGGCAGAGCGGCAGTGGTCCCTCAGCCACACATAGTTGAAGTGCATCACACGCCCATCATAACGGAGTTCTGTAGATTTAAGGAAAGATGTTATTTAGTAGTACTGGTAAACTGTGGGTCCTTATTGACTTATTTACCCTTTGAATAAGTTGTATCCCACTATCCAATTCCCCACTACATTTGGGGTTTCTCAACACTCTAACCCACCACCACCACAGTAGAACGGGTATCTGTATGGCATGCCAAAAATTCTATCTGAGAATTCCTTGATCTGTGGCAAGTCGTAGGAAGGCACTCACTGACCTATGCCCCTCCTCTCATGGCTCCCTGGGTGTTGTCTTGAGCACAGTAACCTTAGATTAACCAAATTGTGGGAAAGGGGTGTACAGTGGTGCTTAAACGTCTGTGAACCAAATGAGGCAAAAATATTATACTTGGTCATTTATTTATTGAGGAAAATGATCTAATATTACATATTAGTGAGTGGCAAAAGTATGTGAACCTCTAAGATTAGCAGTTAATTTGAAGGTGAAATTAGAGTTCAGGTGTTTTCAATCAATGGGATGACAACCAGGTGTGAGTGGGCACCCTGTTTTATTAAAGAACAGGGGATCTAACAAAGTCTGCTCTTCACAACATGTTTGTGGAAGTGTATCATGGCACGCAAACAAAGGAGATTTGTGAGGACCTCAGAAAAAGAGTTGCTCATCTCGCTGGAAAAGGTTACAAATCATCTCTAAAGAGTTTGGACTCCACCAAATCCACAGTCACCAGACTGTCTACAAAATAGAGGAAAATTCAAGACCAGTGTTACCCTCTCCAGGAGTGGTCGACCAACAGTGATCACTCAAAGAGCAGACATGTAATAGTTGGCGAGGTCACAAAGGGCCCCCAGGGTAACTTCTAAGCAAACTTGGGAAGGCCTCTCTCACATGGCTAATGTTAAAAAGAACATTGCTGCTTGTCTGCAGTTTGCTAAAGATCACGGTGGACAAGCCAGAAGGCTATTTGTAAGAAGTTTGTGGACGGATGAGACCAAAATAGAACCTATTGGTTTAAAAGAAACACATTATGTTTGGAGAAAGGAAACATTGCATTCCCCAGCATAATAACCTTATCCCATCGCTGTGAAACATGGTGGTAGGTAGTATCATGGTTTGGGCCTGTTTGCTGCATCTAGGCCAGGGACTGCTGTGCCCATCATTGATGGAACAATGAATTCTTGAATTATATCAGAGAATTCTTAAAGAAAAATGTCAGGACCTCTGTCCATGAACTGAATCTCAAGAGAAAGTGGGTCATGCAGCAAGACAACGACCCTAAGCACACAAGCCGTTCTATCAAAGAACAGTTACAGAAGAATAAAGGTATTGTTTTGGAATGGCCAAGTCAAAGTCCTGACCTTTATCCAATCAAAATGTTGTGGAAGGACACACAACCTTTGCTTACTAAAAGCAAATATTTACATACTTTTGCCACTCACTAATATGTAATACTGAATCGTTTTCCTCTATAAATAAATGACCAAGTGTAATATTTTTGTCTCATTTGTTTAACTGGATTCTCTTTATCTAATGTTAGCACTTGTGGGGAAATCTGATGATGTTTTAGGTCATGTCCATGCAGAAATACAGATCATTATAAAGGGTTCACAAACTTCCATGCACCACTGTAAATAATATCATATATGAGGTGCTTCAGTGCAAATATCTTAATTGTCAAGCACTCAGAGTGAGATTACTGTCTTTTATGGACAGGGCAAACACAGAGCACACTGAAACAAATGAACGTGCAGAATTAAGGAAGCAACAATGATAGTGGAGAATCAAGAATTACGTCATTGCAGTGCAGCACATCCAAATTGAGTGCACTCTGTTCTGGATTTTGTGAAAGACTTTCTCGCTTCGTTAAGTACAACAGGAAATACGTTGCACTGTCACTGTTTGTGAGAGATACAGAGAGATAGACAGATAGAGACAGAAGGAGAGAGAGATTACAGACTGAGTACTGTAATCTGAGGGAAAACACTGACTAAGTACTGACTCAGCGATCACAGTCTGACCATCAAAATGGGCCAATGCAGATGGCAGTGGACACCGGTGGACACACTGTGAAACCTCAGAGGTGGAGACAGAGCTACACTTCCTAACAAGGGACTGTCGTAGCCTAGCGGTTAAGGTACTGGACTACGGACCAAAAGGTCCTGTTGGGCACTGTTGGGTCCTTGAGCAAGACCCTTAACCCACAATTGCTTGGATTGTAAGGTTGTATCAATTGTGCTGGAGCATGGTACACTGAACCACACTCTGGCACGCTCAAAGAGGTGGGCTCGAGTGCGCATCACTGGACTAGGGAGTAGCACGCATATAGTGTGACTGGGAATCGCGCTCCAGTGCATAAAACAGCATCAGCTGCCTTCGTAACAATCTTATACGTGCACAAGATCAGTACATACAGTACAGATAATCAGTATATTTATTATAAGGCTTATTAGAGCTGTGTGTCAGCGCGAACAAAGTGAAACCAAAAAGTTACATAGCAAGTACAAGCATTAAGTTCACTATGCAGCAAGAGAAGCCAAAACCCACGAGCTGCATAATCAATGTTAGGGCTGTGTGTCAGTGTGCACAAAACGAAACCAAAAAGCCACATAGTAAGTACAAGATTTAAGTCCACTGTGCTTTTGGGCCAATCTTATACGTGCAGCACAAGAAGCCGAAAATCAGTGCAGCTGCAAAATCAGAACATTTATTATAAGGCTTATTAGGGCTGTGTGTCAGTGTGCACAAAACACAACCATAAAAAGGCACAAAAGTATGTGATCACCCAATCACATATGTACAACCATGAAGTCTGCTGTGCTGTGCGAGCGCGTATCGTGATGACCAAAGCGTGCCGGAGTGCGTTTTGGTGAGCGTAGTGTGAGCACAAGCCAGCGGGGAAGTGAGGAGGGGAGTAAAATCCGCTTCAGCATGGTTCAAGGCAACCGGACTCAGTGTGAGTACACCCTTAATCTGAACCCATTTCTACAGCAAAATCACCAGCCTCTCCCCAGAGGTTCTTCACATGAAGACCACAGAGAAACTGAGCTGGTTATTAGGACAGAAGGCAGAAGTGAGCCTAATAGCAGCACAGTTTGTATCAGCCTTCCACAAACTGAGAAACACCCACTGACTTATAATAAAGCAACCTAATAAAGCTGTAATTAGTGCAACATTATTTATTTTGTTAAATTAGATTTTAATTGTAACAGTGGTGCTGACAAAGAGACAGGAAGCAAAGATGGAGGTGGCAGAACTTAAGATGTTGAGGTTCTCTTTAGGAGTGTCTAGGGTGGACAGGATTAGGAATGAGATCATCAGAGGGACAGCACAGGTTGGAAAATTGGGAGACAAAATTCGAGAGGGAAGACTGAGATGGTTTGGACATGTGCAGAGCAGGGATAGTGGATATATTGGTAGGATGATGTTGGAGTTGGAGCTGCCAGGCAAGAGACGGAGAGGAAGACCAAAGAGGAGTTATGTGGTTGTGGTGAATGAAGATATGCAGGGAGTTGGGGTGAGAGTAGAGGACGTGAAGGACAGGGTGAGGTGGAAACGTTTAACTCGCTGTGGCGACCCCTGATAAAGGGAGAAGCAGCCGAAAGAAGAAGAAGAAAAGAAGATTTTAATTGTATATGTATATATCCTTTACACGTTGTTTATCTAGAGTATCTTTTTTTTATATTGCTTATTAATACTATTTCATTGTATACATTGATTGCTGCTTTGTAAATGCTTTGGCTTTAATGTACCTTTAACATTCATGCCAATAAAGTCCTTTTGAACTGAACTGAGTGAGGGATAGTGAGAGAGCAGAGTTAGGAGAGACTGAGGGAATCACTGCGCTACATGCAGCGCTATGGTAAAATAAGATTTTACCCATTTTAAATAGTAAAATAAAATAAAACAGAAAATCAGTATTTGGCAGGCCGTCAGAAATAAGCCCAGTTTAAACCAAGTTTCAGAGCAAATCATTAGTGGTGACTGGGGAAACGGGAGGGAACAAGGATTGCATTGAAAAGATTAATAATAACAAAGGGATGTGTGTAACTGAGGAACTTGCTTGAGAAAGCCCAGAGCAGGACTTAAACCAGAGTTGTTACTTTAGCAAGGCGGGTGCTCCACCACTGAGCTACTGAGCAGCATGAGCGACACACTACAGAGTGAGCACTGCTATAAAGCAAAGCAGGAAGTGGCAAACAAAGGAAATGGCAAGATGGCATAGTTAATACACAAAAGAACTACTCCTGAGCACTGGAAACTCTTTTACATTTTCTGTTTTCTTCTCTACTTTCATTTTTTCTTTTCTTTTGAGTTGTCTCTTTTTCTGCTACCTTTCCTTCTCCATGTTCTACTCGGTTTTCTCAAATTTCTCTTTTCACTTTTCTCTATTTAATTTAGGCAGGAACCCACTCAAAGACAAACAAAACGCCCTATCATACCATACCAGCTGCTCCTCTACAAAGGTGCAGCAATGAACTAAGCTATGGTCTGACAATAAATATACTGCCCTCAGTGTTTCCTCTAGGATTTTTTTTCAGCAGCGGAGACAAGCCACCCCTTGGTGTTACAAAAAGGGTTCATCATCACTTATCAGCTTGGTGGTATTGTTGGCCAAGTTAACTTAAGCATTTAACATAGGCATTTGTTTACAGAACAGACTATCTGCCTTTCTCTGTGGAACATTTAAGTCACACATGATCTACTGTGGCTTTCTGTGGTCTCAGTTATGGCTTTAATTTAATGTAGTACTGCCAAAATTTGACGTGGTTATGAACTGAACAGTGCGCAGAGTCCATGGGCGTTATGGTACATTGCGAATGTTCTGTTCAACTGGATAATCTTTTGAACATTTTAGACCCAAGATATACACAGCCAAAGTATCATTCTAATTACCATTATCCATTATCGACAAAAAAAAAAGGGGGGGGGGGGCACATCCACACTCGTGCATTTAAAATTATCTATAGTGTTTGGTGAGTATTATTCTCCGATAATGCTCTTTTCTGTCCAGCATTCAAAAAAGCTGTCTTCAGTATCACCTTATCGCTATATATTTTCCTCGTGGTACAGGCACTTGTTGGCTCACCTACAAAACGTTATATGGTGGAAAACACTGGCTTGCAGACATAGGTAGTTGGAACTGATTAGCCCTCAGGGTGCTGAGAAATTAAGCCGCCTAAGATTGAACTGTGCTCCTTTATGTCAAAGGGTCAGCTGGCTAAAACAGCCCACCTCTGCATTTCTTTCACTGGTCAACGGTGGGACAGTCCAACCCCTGACATTTGATATTATCTAATTTTATCAGAATCCCAACAAACATTTTGCTCTTTGTCCTTGGGCACATTCAGAAAAGAACATTGGCAAGACCACAACCCAAGGAACTCTCTATAGACACACAGAAGAGTACACTAGTGGTCAAAACATTTTTTTCAGTTTTATTGACCTTTAAGCCAAAACTTTCCCATGAAAAGTCAGTTACTACTATCAAACCACTTTGTCTCTAGAGAAACAGTCTTGGACAGTATTTATACAATACTATACTACAGGATATAAAAGATATAGTACATGGGCTACCACAGCATTTTGCAGCACCATGCAATATGCATCTGCAGAAGGTGGCTAGTTTAACAAAAAATTCTATTCCATTTTCTATTCCACTCTGATTCTAATCTCAATTGCTTATGCAATTTTTAAAGGCATTAAGACCACTAAAATGAAAAATGAAAATGGGAAAGGTTGTATTATAAAACCTTTTGACCAGTAGTGTAAGATGCAGGGAACAAGATACACAAGGACCACAGATAACAGGTTTGAACAAAATATTCAAAAAATCCCTGCACAACAACAATATTTGCTGATGTCACTGGAAGTAGGAAGGTGAACTGGAATTATTGCTTAAGTGAACAACATGCTATGGAAAGAGAGAAAAGGGTCAAGGAGAGCTCTGTAGGCTGATGCGGCTCTCCAGGCCATATAATCCTGACGGAGGGGGGGGGTGTGAAACAGACGTACCGAAAACAGTTTGTCCAGCAGTTGCCAGTTCAAGAGTTGTTGATGTGCTGTATGTATGCCATCGCTTGTGCTTATGAAAAAATGGGGTTGCAACGGAAGTTTGATGTGCTGTATGTTGCCATCGCTTGCTTCTGAACTGGGTGTGTTTGCTTCCAGCCACCACAGAAACCCAATCCTGGCAGTGGGACACTGGCATTCTTCCTCGCAGTCTGATAAACATCCTGGTTAAAGCCATGATCTGCAAATCAACAAAAAAGTTCACAAAATTTCAGCAAAAGGCTTGCGTACAAGATTTGAAAACTTTTAAATCTATTCAGAATGAGAATTAGTATCAGTTTTATGTTGTCAAGTATGTAAGAATTTGGTGAGAATGCCCACTATTCTTCATTCCGACTGGGCAAATTGGACAAAAAGTTCAACTCCGGTGGGCATATACTGTATATACATTTTTACTGTCCACATTAATATCATTAGGGAGGAGGGGTCGGCAACTTTCAAAAAACATAAAAAAATATATATATATATATATATCCTCTCTGGTAGTACTTTAAAAAGTACTTTAAAAAGTACTTTATTTTATATATATATATATATATATATATATATATATATATTTCAACAACACAATATAACTCCAAGTATATATATATTTGTTGTTGGTTTTTTTTGTTTTTTTTTGCTAGCTCACAAAATGTGAGAGAACCTACCAAATATATATATACCAGCCTACCAAATATATATATATATATATATATATATATATATATATATATATATATATTTGGTAGGTTGGTATATATATTTGGTAATATATATATACCAACCTACCAACTTATATATTTGGTAGGTTGGTATATATATATTTGGTAGGTTCTCTCACATTTTGTGAGCTAGCAATATGTTCTGGGAGGAAAAACAGAACACATTGTTTCTGAGGATGTAAACAGGCTCTATAAACAGGGACAAACAAACAGAGAGGATCCCAGCTCCCAACGTGTGAGAAAACGATTTTTAAAAAGTATTTTAAAAAAGTAATTTAGAATTTCTTTAACAGATAAATGTTCTTTCTTTACAAAGAAATTAAAGATCTTTGCCTATATATTTAATGTACAGCCACCCATTTAATCATGTTGTATTGCCTTTTTATTAAAAATGATCTGACAAACGTTTTATTCTTCTATATTTAGTCAATACTGCAAAGCTGCTGTGCTTCAACAACAACAACAACAACAACAACAACAACAACAATAATAATAATAATAATAATAATAATATTAATAATCGGCTAATAACAACAACAACAATATTATTATTATTATTATTATTATTATTATTGTAATTCGTAATAAAAATAACTTAAAACAGCTTACGGAATTTTACGCTTCGGTTCTCCAACATTAAAGCGGTGCCAGAAATGTGTTACTGGTGTGCATATCAGTTTACAGTAGTGATGTTATTTACCAATACTTACATACTGTTTATTACATGTAATAACCGAACAATTATTCCATAACATGCATCTAAAGAAGTACATATGCAATTAAATCATAGTTAAAACCGCAGTACATCATCTTTCTGAATATGTAAGTTATCTAAAGTTGTTGAAATCCACATGTACAGACACTCATAAACGCGAGATACTCACTAAAGCTGGTGCAAAGACGATCCTCGCTCCTGCCGCTCCCAACTGACCTCTATTTCACAATTATTCGCATAAGAGATTGACTTACTGTCACAACCATTTAAAATTAATTATTAAAATGATTTTGTAACACTGCCTTTTCTGAGTGAAGCTCAAACGTAGCTACACAGCACAGCAGCTTCTCACCGCCATGTAGATGTAGAAAAAAGTCACAGGTTATGTTTAGGACCTCTGAAACCCCCTAGTGGTCAAAATGGAGATTTATTTTGTTTAGATACAGAAATCTGAAGAGGGGTCTGGTTGCAGACATGCACTCTCAGCCCCACATGCACTGTCAGACCGGAAGAGGAAATACGTCGCGTTTGTTGACCTTTACTGAAGAAGAGAAAGTAATACGGTAGCTTTACGTGGATCATTCGCAATATTTGTTTGTGAATACTGATATGTTTAGACCGCGATGTTTCAGCGCCTGTGTTTATCACTGTACGCATTTGCGTTGTTGATTTAATGTTAGATTCGCTAATTTTGATCGTATTAATAATAACGTTTTGTTGACGATGTCTAGATAGCCGTTAGCTAGCTGGCTAACATAAGCGTTTCAGATATCTTGTTGGATTGAGTGATAAATACATCAATAAAACAGAATTTTTCTCTGTTAAATTTCTCCAGTAGTAACTTTTCTCTACAGAGAATATCTCCACTTAGACACGTGTCCTTTATTCAGCCAACGAAGAGACTGAACTAACAGATAAATGGAAAGTTCTTTGTTGTTAATGCTGTGATACACTGTTTGCTTTTTCTTTTCTGTTTGCTTTTAAAGATGCATTAGTCAATATTTAGTGCAGATACTAAATGTTCAGTGTGAGCTAAAGTGGGACTTAGTGTATTTTATATTCATTACATTTAAAGTGATGTACTGTATTTAAAGGGCTTTGTTGTTTTACTTTTGACCCAAATGGCTTATATCTCAAGAAAATCCAGAAATCCAGTATCTCAAATTATTGGAATATTTCATGTGATCAGACAGAACAGAATGTACAATACAGAAATGTCCAACTTCTTACAGGTACTGTAATTTGTACACTTAGTATTAGGTTGGAGCTCGTTTACCATGAGTTACTGCATCATTGCAACATGGCATGGACCCAATCAGCCTGTGGCACTGCTGTGAGATGTTATTAAAGCTCAGGGTGCTTTGATAGTGGCCTTCAGCTCATTTGTATTGCTGGGTCAGTGTTTCTTATCTTTCTCTTGACAATACCCCAACGACTGTCTATGGGGTTCAGATCCGGAGAGCTGAACAACCAACCAAGCACAGTAATGTCATGGTCAGCAGATTGGTTGGTAGTACTTTTGCCACTGTGGGCAGGTGCTAACTCCTGCTGGAAAAGAAAATCTCCTGGTAGATGGCTGCATTGACTTTGAACTTGATAAAACCAACACCAGCGGATGACATGGCCCTCCACACCACAGGCTGAGGACACTCAGACATTTATAATACTTTCCAATATATGAACAAATGTAAAGAATAGTGTGGAGGCTACAGTAAGAATACAGTTTTATACAGAGCTCAAAATCTTTTACACTGCAATTTATTCATATTTGTGCAGAAACAAGTAAATCACATGTAACATAAAATCTATACAAGGTTATATATGAAAATGAGAATGTATGGAAGCTTAACTTTGTACTGTAGATATAATGAAATTCAATAATGATACAGGGATGTGGAAAATTAAAACTACCTTAAGCATATCGTCAGATTCGGATTTATTTGTCACATGCACAATTATACAAGGCACTTGTGAACTTGCAGGGAAATGTTTCTAACGACTGTCCAGTGTATAGTTTGATGGGAAAAAACAACAAAACGTGTTGTGATTATATGTGTATATATATATATACACGTGTATGTTAGATTGCGATCATACGGGTAATATATTATATTATTGTATTATTATATTATTAATATATTACGTATATTGTATCAGTCTAAGGGTGTGATTTCAGACACACCCTCGGGCTCGGCGCTGCTATCCCAGTGATAAGACGTGCCAAAACTGCGTTCACCTCAGTGGCTAAAGTTTCACTTTATACTCAGTTATGTTATGTCTTTATTTTTGACTTATTTCATGTCTTTATTGATAAAATAAAACCGTTTCATAAGCAAAAAAGAACCCATGTCGTTCTACCTGCGTTTGTGTCTGATGGTGCACGTGACGTCACCGTGGCTGAGAGTGCATGTGGCTGGGAGTGCATGGCTGCAGCCAGACTCTATTGTGGAGGAACTCTGCATCCGTTATATATACCTAGTTTAACAGTTGCACCAAGCTGTAGACTATTGTACACTGCCATGCTAAAAAATGAATAAATAAATAAAAATAACTCACAAATTATATGGCGTTGGTCCACCTTTAGCTTTGATTTATGAAACTTCACAACATTCTGTGCAAAGTTGCATTCATTTTGGCCGAGTTGTTGTATTGACAAAAGAAGAGTCAAACCATGTGGTAAAATCTTCTCCAACACATACCAAAAACTTTCAGTGGGGTTCAGTGTGACCGATTCCTCATGCTCCCAGAACCACTCTTTTACAATCTTGCCCAGTAAATCTTGGCTTTCATCACATTTACATACACCACACACATGTAAGTGTATAAACTATGCAATATGTTTATCAGGTTTCTGTTATTTATCTTAATGTTTGCTTACATTTTTTAAATACTTTTTAAAATTACCGAGCCAGAGTAATTTACTCTTCATTATTCTGTACACATGTGTGCTGGAGAATGACAATAAAACTATCTTATCCTATCTTCAGTCATTCATTCATTCATTTTCGTATCCGCTTAATTCTAGTCAGGGTCACAAAAGAGCTGGTGCCTAGCCAAAAAAAAGTATTTAGTCAGCCACTGATTGTGCAACTTCTCCTACTTAGAAAGATGAGAGAGGTCTGTAATTTTCATCATAGGTACACTTCAACTATGAGCAGACGGCCCCCTTCCCCCCCCCCCCCCAGGGTATATGGAGGACTAGCCACTGATTGGGCTGTGACAGACATGATGCTATTTACACTCACTTGGCCCGAGTCTTGAGTAGGTCTGTAAATGCTCACACATTTGACATCGTTACTGTAGATACCCTCAAGCAACTACTGACGTAAGACCGAATATGAGAGAATGAGATACTGACATATTTGCAAATGATAAATCGTGTACGCATTTGTTAACATGAATTCTACTGTGTATGTGATGAGAACACCAAAGCGTCTTGTTGAGATAGAATGAATATAGTTTTACTGTCGCGAATGCAATAGTACAAGATTAGTGCATTATCAACTGAGCACAGTAATTATAATCCATAACCTTTGTTTTGCAATGACAGAGGTCAAAAGGCACAGACCTCAACATCTCCCTCCACAAATTTTCTATGGGGGTTGAGGGTTCTGGCGGACTGGTCAGGGCCACTCCATGGGACCTTGAAATGCTTTTTACGAAAGCCACTCCTAGACTTCGTTGCCCGAGTTGGTGTGTTTGGGTCATTGCCAGTGCTAGAAGACCCAGGGCCACGTTTCCATCGTTCACATGCTTTCACTGATGGTAAGGAGGGATTTTGGCTTACAAATCTTACAAGTACACATGGCCCCCATTCATTCGTCCCCTTAACACGGATTCAGTCGTCTCCTGTCCCTCTTTGCAAGAATAAACAGCCCCAAAGCATGATGTTTCCAACCCCATGCAGCCTTCACAGTAGGTATATGGTGCATGTTCTTGAGTTCGGGCTCGGAACTCAAGTTACATGGCTCTTTTTTCACTCCAGTTGCATTTTTACCAAAAAGTGCTATTTGGTTTCATCCTGTACTCATCTGATATTCTCCAAATCCTCTTTTGGATCATTCCATTATGCTCTCTGGCTTCTGTGACCCATCACCACCGGGCTGTGATAGTGACATCTGCTGGGCAAACTTTCAGAGCCACGCCTTGGACAATGTACTGGCTTAAGCAGGGGGACACGCCCTGGCACTGCAGGATAGAGAGTCCCTCTTCAGCGTAGTCTGGTACTGGTGTATAGCCTTGTGATCTATTGGTCGCGCCAGCTCTCGTGCAGGTCATGATCAATCAGGTGACTCCCATAGTGCTAGTGGTCTGGGATTACTTTTGCTCCACTGTTTCCTATCATAATCAATTTGACCCCAACAGGATGAGATCTTGCGTGGGGTTCGCCGCCGATTGAGGGAGATCAATTTCTTGTTGTATAGCTCTCCATTTTTCCTTTACAATATCTACCACAATTGATTTGGTTCCCACACAACCTGCTTGCCTTATTGTAGATTCACTTTTCCCACGTCGGGGTGCAGGTCTACCAATTTTCTTTCCTGGTGTCCTTCGACAGCTCGCTTTGTTCTTGGCATAGTTAAGTTTGAGTAGTCTGACTGTTTGGGGTGTGGTACACCCGGGTTGTTGCGAGGCGAGTCTTATTCACTATGGCATGGCTTAGAGTTTGCGAAAGCTAAATGATGACTGTATTGAGGCCCGCCCTTAAGGCCGATCGCAATAGGTATCAGTCGGTATTGTCATCATGACTAGACAATTTAAACGCAATGTCCCTATATGTGCTATAAGGAGAGCGACGTAGGTGCCGCCACCCCTAGTATTTAAACAAGGATCATGTCAGTCGGCGTCAGATGCTTCGTCCCAGGAGTTTCACGCATCTACGTAGCTGCATCAGAAGAAGTTAGAGGGTCTGTGAGCAGCAGGAAATCTTGCTTGTTGTGGGTGACCCAAATACTTGTATTTTTTCACCATGATTTACAATTAAATCTTTTTAAAATCTTACAATGTGATTTCCTGATTTTTTTTTTCTCATTTTGTCTCTCATAGTTGAAGTGTAGCTATGATTAAAATTACAGACTTCTTTCATCTTTCTAAGTAGGAGAACTTGCACAGTTCATCAACTTATTCTTGCATTCCGCCTTCACGTTGCTGTGTGTTTATTGATTTTCTCCATTCAGATGGTTACAAATAACAGTTTTAACAAAAAAGCAATGGCTATTAAGCCCTTGAATTCTCACTATCTCCTGTTTGTTTAAAGCGGGTTGGTTCAGTGACAAATTTTTTAATAAGACATCCAGGTCCTGGACGTGCTTTGCTCAGTGTATGGTGCTCTTACTTTGTACATGTTTTGTGAGAGGTATAAATCATCTCCCGGTGGAAATGCTTATAATGTTTTTTCTGCATTTAGGTCCATGCCTCCCTACAATAAAAACAAGCTGTGTTCCCTCACTGTGTGTTATTTCTCTGTTTGTTTTATGTTCCATTGTGAGTACCAAATGTTCCCACAAGGATATAAAGAGGTGACTTTTTTTTTTTTTACCTTGTGGGGACCTTTTGCTGGTCCCCACAAGATTTTTACAGGTTTTTACAGAACTTTCTTTTGAATAACCAAGTGAGTCCTAAGATCTCCTTTAGGTTACTGAGGTTAAGGTTAGGGTTTAGAGAAGGTGTTGAATTAATGAGCTACAGTAAACATTATGTCAATGGAAAGTCTCGACCAGGGTAGTGTGTGTGTGTGTGTGTGTGTGTGTGTGTGTGTGTGTGTGTGTGTGTGTGTGTGTTTTACAGGCAGCTGTGACACCATGTCCTACGTGCTGGCAGTCAGGGTGAGGAAAAATTTAATCCGAAAGGCAGAGATGCGAAGAGCGAGGAAGCTCAAAACAGGGACAGATCCTTTAAAATAAAGCATTCATTAATTCCATTATCCACAGCGGCAGTCTTTTATAAGTATTTTACATTTAGTCAGAGTACAAAACAGATCTTTACCACAAGCTCGAAATTTGTTACACAATAACAATATCAATACAAACAATCGAAATTACTAATAATATAGATTTCTCTAGTGTCATGTTCACTTTTATTGTTTATCTTTGGACCTTTATCCTTTTGAACAGATCCATTATGGACTGTTGTGATCCCAACCCTGGACTCTGCCTGTGTGGAGTTTGCATGTTCTCCCCGTGTCTGTGCGGGTTTTCTCTGGGTACTCCAGTTTCCTCCCACCTTCCAAAGACATGTGTGGTAGGTTAATTGGTGTTTCCAAAAGAGTACCGTACTGTGTGAGTGTGTGTGCCCTACAATGGATTGGCGCCCTGTCTAGGGTTGCTCCTGCCTTGTGCCCGGTGACACCGGCTCTCCCGTGACCCTGACTAGGTTGAGACAATGAATGAATGAATGAATTTATCAACCTCTTCTAATTTGTGAAAAGAGACTACAGGACCACTACTGAGTAGGTGTTACATAAGGGCTGTCAGAGTTTGGAGCTAGCTACCCGTTTTCCATTTTGAACTTTGTTTGTTTCTTCTCTTTCTGTCTTTCTGCCCCTTTCAAAGATTATGTACACATTTTTCTTTGTCTGGGCTTGTGCACCTCTTCACCAATTACGATAAGCACTGCTATAAGGATCGGTATTGAGATAACGTCAGCGCAGGATTATTAGAGTGTGTTTGGCCTCAGTTCATGCAGCTTGAAATCACTGGAAATTCAGCTGGATCCTGTACATGTTCTGCCCATTTGTCTTCATGTTCCTGCCATGTACCTGACCTGAAAACTAAAATGTTTGTTGGTTGGCTCTTACTTGACCTGTGCCTTTTTCCCATACAAGTGATTTCCGATTCCGAGACCTGCATCTGAGCTGCATGTTCATCACAGGGGTGACACCTGTTCCTGGACAAGCTTCCATTCCACTTGCACTTGTGAAATGTAACAAGGACTGGTCCAACACAAACCATTCAGGACCTCACAGCATTTACAGTATTTCTTTCTGTAGGCAAGAGTGGCCCTGCTTCTTATTAATTAAATCACTGTTAATATTATATAGCCAAAGGTTTGTGGACACTCAGTATGGTGTTTTTTCAGCTTTTACTGCTATGGAAGTCTTCACTCTTCTGAGAATTATGCAAACTAAATTTTCAACCATGTCTGTCAGTTTGGGCACTGGTGTGACAATATTTCCTTGCTTATTGTTCTGGCATTTGAATTCATCTCAAAGGTGTCTGATGGTGTCAGGGCTCTGTTTTCCCTCTTAAAATGACCAGCATACGTTGTGTCTTGCACACAGGTCACAGCTCTATTCTACTTTATATTTTGGTTATGTAGTGGTGCCCAAGCTCAGTTTAGAAGTGCCAGAGCTCTAATCCCTGAGTATGACTCATGCTACTGCCACTGTTTCTCTATGGAGATCCAATGATTTTATATTTTATATAAAGATTATTGTATTATATTTATCACAACAGTAGGACACATGTAACAAAAAGGGAGACACAAAGGAAAATTATAGGCCTACATACAAGCCAAAGCCAAATGGAAAAACAACGAAATAAGTTACAGGTTTAGATAATTTGCTGATATGGATGTGCTACTAGGCTAAAGGTAGGTTCCTGTATGCTTCATATTATGAATATGTTACCAGGCTCCAGGCCTTCTTCATATTTGACCATAGCATCTTGGGAGCAAAAGTAATGCATCCGAAGATTATTGTGACTCTATCATTCTCCAAATTTGAAATGCTGATTGCTTTAATTTCTTCAAAATTCAAATCATCATATCTCAGGCCTGGAATGTGATAGAACAATGAAATTAGCACTTCCTGTATCTACTTGGCCTTGCAAATCCATGGTGCAAATATAGAAAAGATCTGAGGAGGTCACTTATTTGGCCTAAAATCAAATTTCTAGTAAATGGCGGACTTTAGGATTTGGTGTTATAGAGGGAAATTTCGGACCTCCTCCAATCTACTTCATATTTGCCCCATAGCATCTTGGGAGCAAAAGTAATTCATTAGAAGATTATTGTGACTCTATTGTTCTCCAAATTTGAAAGGTGGCCGTCCAATTTTCAATGCCGATAACTTTAATTTCTTCAAAATTCAACTCATCATATCTCAGGCCTGGAGTATGATAGAACAATGAAATTTGCACTTTCTGCATCTACTTGGCCTCGCAAATCCATGGCGCAAACATGGAAAAGATCTGAGGAGGTCCCACGTTTTGGCCTGAAATCAATTTTTTTGTAAACTTTGGACCTTACGATTTTGGGTCTACTCTGATCTTTTTCATATTTGCACCATAGCATATTGGGAGCAAAATTAATGCATCAGCAGATTAGATTGGTCAGGGTCATGGGCATCCAGAACCTATCCCAGAATTCACTCTGTGCAGGTAGAGGTATACATTGCAAGGGTACCAGTAGCCACACCTCCTGAATTCAAGCCCAACATGGAATTAGAACCTCAGGAACTGTTGCTTTCCAGCAGCGAGCTCTTACCACTGAACCATAGGGGTTGTGCTGAAATTACAAAGATTACTAATTGGAACGGTGTTTACAAACTGTAATCCATATGTTTTTCTCCTTGCTTTGTTAGCTCCTTTGCACTGTTCTCTAATGATCAGGACCCCCACAGGACCATCACAGATCAGGTACTAGTTGGGTGGTGGATCATTCTCAGCCCTGTAGTGACACAGATGTGATGGTGGTGGTGTGTTGCTGTGTGTTGTGCTGGTATGATTGGATCAGACACAGCAGGCCTGCTGTAGTTTCTAAACACTGTGTTCACTTACTGAGCAGTCTATTAGACACATATACCATATTACTCCACCTTGCATATATAAAGTCAGAGACTGTTGCTCATCAGTGATCACCAGACTCTGCCTACAGGATGCTGGTGGCTGGACAGTGCTGATAATGATCCACCACCCAAATAGTACCTGATCTGTGGTGGCCATCTGGGGGTCCATGACCATTTGGAAACAACACAAAGGGGACTAAAAGTATGTAGAGAAACAGATGGACTTCAGCCTGTAATTGGAGAACTACAAAGTGCATCTGTACTGTACTGAACTGTGGCGTTCTCTGGTGGTGAAAGCAGATATGACACGCTGCACTGATTAGAGTAATGCATGAGGAACCGCTGCCGCTCGACATTGAGGAAAGATGGCGACCAGAGTACTTCAGAGCCTAGGAAGGGGCCTGCACCAGGCGAGTACCGGGCTCCGGTCAAAACAGCAGGTGGCATTGACTATCAGGTGGGACTCAAATTGATCCGTATTTGTATTCAGAATCCAGGCGTGGTTTCCGTGTTTTTGCACTTTTTAGTTTTTGTTTGTTATGAAGTTCTGTGATTCCCCGTTAGCTGCCTTAGCTTATTTGCTATGTTAGTTACCTAGCATCCAGTGACAGTTGGCTAGCTAGCTGTTTGTATGATCTGTAGTTTTTAACCCATTCGCTCTTGGTGTTAATCCGTTAGGTTATTAAATTTGTTCGTTTAAACTGCATCAAAAGAAACGTTTTGTTCGCTATTGGTGCATAAGGCTTTATCAAACTCTCATGTTTACTGCACTGATGCAGAGCATTGACCACTAGCTCTTGAGTTGCTGCTCAAGGTCATTTTCTAAGCAGTCATATAACAAGACAAAGTGGGTTATTATAGCTATTGTTTATTCTTTGAGCTTCGCCTGAGTGTTAATTCAGATTGCAATGATATGAAAAACACGAAATGATGGAAAGTGCAGTAGAGTCATAGCTGGCTTCTGCAAAAGGAAGAAGAGTGAAGTTTGAGGAGCTGTACCTCGATTCACCAGGTTGTTATACACACACCTGACTTGCTCATGCATTCATTGGTTATTATGTATTTGCAAGTCAGTTGTGAATGCTTTGTCTACCTGTCCATCTTTGGAAAGGGATCACCATTGGACCGTGACTTACTAGTTATTTGAATACTGGACAGTTTTCAGAACTACAGTTCCCATGTCCTCCAGACTACCAACGGAAAGGGACCACCATAAGACCAAAACTTGTCACGAATTATGTTGCACTTGCCTCAACTCTATCATCAATGGAAAGGGACCAATAAAGGACCAACAATGGCCACTTAGTATTTCAATACAAGATCATTCTCATAACCACAATTTTTGCTGTGTACAATTTGTCATCCTGACTTTACCTGTCCACCAATTAAAAAAGGGCCGCTACTGACCTGTTGTTATACTAGTAACGGGACGGTTTTGCTGTGCACAATGTTTTTCTCCCATGTACCTATCCATCAAAGGGAAGGGACCACCGTTTGTAAATTATTGTAGTAGCTGACCAGTCACAGAACTAAAGATGACCACTTTAATTGTGCCCAATATCAACCATCTATTAACTGTCCATCAGTGGATACCGATCACTATAGGACGATTACTGACCTAATATTATTTGAGAGCATTCTCAAAACTGTTGCCGATTTTTGTGCACAATTTGCAGCCTCCACCTACCTGCCCATCATTGGGAATGGACCGCCACTGACCAGCTATTATGGCAGTAGTGGACCAGTCTCAAAACTATATGTGCCTATTTTTTCTGCACACATGGTCAACCGACCTCTGCCTGTCTGTCAGTGGGAAGTTACAAGTGCAGGACCACCAGTGACCACATTATTTCAATAACGGACCATTCTCAGAATTACAGTTGCTCATTTTTAGTGTGCACAAATTTGGAATCCTTTTCCCATTTTTGAATTTCTTGCATACATTTGACCTAAAATATCAGATTGTCAAACAAGTTCTGAAAGCGATGAGGAGAACATAATTAAACAAATCAGACAAAAAGTAATATACTTGGTCGTTTATTTATTGAGACACATATGCCTGAGGTTAAAATGGATCCCAGGGTAACTTCTAAGCAACTAAAGGCCTCTCTCACATGGCTAATGTTCATGAATCCACCATCAGGAGAAAACTGAATACCAATGGTGTCTATGGGAGGGTTGCAAGGAGAGAGCCACTGCTTTCCAAAAAGAACATTGCTGCTTGTCTGCAGTTTGCTAAAGGGGACAAGCCAGAAGGCTATTGTGGAAGCATGAGACCACAATATAAGTTTTTGTTTTAAATGAGAAGTGCAAATAAAAAAAGTGCATTCCAGAATAAGAACCTTATCCCATCTGTGAAACATGGTCATGGTTTGGACCTATTTTGCTGCATCTTGCCCAGTATGGAACAGATCATTCTGGATTAGAACATTCTAAAGGAAAAAGGACAGCTGTTTGTGAACTGAATCTCAAGAGAAATGGGTCATGCTGCAAGACAGTGACCCGACACACCTAAGTTGAAGTTGTTCTGCCAAAGAATGTTTAAAGAAGAATAAAATTAATGTTTCAATTAATGAGTCAAAATCCTGTCCTTATCTAAAAGGACCTGAAGTGAACAGTTCAGGAAACCCACCAGTATCCCAGAGTAGATGGATTCACATACTTTTGCCACTCACAGATGGTGTAATATTGAATCATTTTCCTCCGTAAATAAATTATCTTTACCTTTTATGTCGTGTGGCAAAATATGATGTTTTGTGTCATATTCATGCAGAAATACAGAAAATTATAACGACTAGGTTTTGCAAACTTAAGTACCAACTGTAGGTAAATAAAGTGGTAAAAAACATACTATTACACAAAAGCTTAGGTCAGGGATGTGTTCACTCTTTTCAGGAGTCTGTCTGCATCCACAAAACAGACATCGTGAAGAAGACAGCTGGTTCAGTCTCTGTTTGTTCGAAAAGTGGACCCCAGGAAGGACGCACACTCTCACCTGCTGGCCAAGAAAGAAGAAGACCTTTAACCTGTACAAAATTCAGTGTACGTCTTCCAATCCAGCACACGACACACTATGCGATTTATGTTTCATCAAAAGCATCATATTACACCTGCTGAAGTATGCATTGTGTGTTAGACAGATTAAGTAAGAGATTTGTTCCTTTAGTCAGCATTCGAGGCCCAGTCTGTTGCTGTGCATAACATGCCTTTCTTTTACAGTTCACAATGTCAAGCCAGAGTTGCCTTGATGATTATAACAAACTTTGGTAAGAATCATTAACATTGAGGTGGGTGATTTGTAACTAATAGGGTTGCAGCGGTAACCGGTTTCATGTAATATAATCCTGGTATGAAAATGTATGGTATCATTTCCGTGGTACGTTTACCTATTTATTATAATATAATTGGTTGGAGATCATATAGTGACCCTGGGCTCAGTTAAAAAAAAAAAAAAAATAAGAGTTGTTATTATTAAGATCACCTTAAAATGGTACAGAGGTTGTTGTATGTGATGCTATCTCTACCATGTAACATTGTTCTTGAATTTGTAATAAGAATCTACATATAATTGATTGGACATAATGAAGTCTAAGAAGACAAGCTTTAAAATTAAAAACAAACAACAACACACAAAAAAAAAAAAAAAAAAAAACAAAAAAATATATATATATATATGAGGAGAGAGAGATGTGTTGTGTGTTATAAACAGGAGGCCACCTCTAGCCTGGATACAATATGGCATACGGATGGGCAATCGCCGAGGCATAACAGGTTCCTGTATGGTATCCTGTGGCAACATTTGTCCACAGATGTTGCAGCTGAGCCTGTAAAATCCTCCACACTCGTAGGTTGCCCGTCGCCGAAGCTGGCATCCCAGGTGGTCCCATCAATTCTTGATTGGGTGATAAATCTTGGTGACCAAGCAGGCCAAGGAAGTGTTGCTATCTGGCAGAGACCTTTTCTAGGAAATCCTTTGCTATGTGTGGGATTGAGCATTATTTTGCTGAACAATGGCATTTGGGAAGCCCTGCCATGAAAGGCCAAACACGTGGCAGAAGGATGTCCAGGACATATCACTGAGCAGTTAGCGTCTCATATCACTACTAGGGTTGACCAGCTGTGTATGCAATGGCTCTCCCGATCATCACACCAATAGTTGAGGCAGTTGTGTCACTGTACAGCAAAGGCAGGATTGCCACAGCGCTCACCATGAAGCCTCCATACTCAAACCCGACCACTGGTTAGATCCCCAAACAGAACCTGGATTTGTCACTAAAGACAATCGGGTTTCTACTCTAGCAGTCCAGGTTTCTTGTTCATAACACCACTGCATACTAAGACTGTCCAGTGGCAGGACATGTAATAGGTGTAGTGACAAAGCAATTTCCCTTCTGCTAAGCATCTGGAAATGGTCCGGGCAGAGGACGGGGTTGTGTCGTGAAGGTGCCACCTGCGTCTGGATGGGTGGACAGTTCGACTTCATGGAACCACTGCTCCCAACACCTCCTAACAGCCTAGGGTCACAATGGCCCTAGATAGCAGGCAATTTGTCGAATCGTCCACCTTGCTTCACTCATTCATCCAGTGATGCGCGCCACCTCTCGAAGTCTGTCAATTGGGCAGATGTCTTTGAGTGCATCGTAGAGTCATGGTCTAGTAGTCGACAATTTCTCACCAAGAGGTATACTCCCCCAGAAGTAAGGCCAATGAGAGTGTTTTGTAGCAAGGACCCAGTTCTATCCAATCACACCACACCTGTAATCGTTTACATATCTGCTCTGAGGACTTAACTGCATGCCGAGTTTTGCAATATAATCTGACATTTCTGTCTGGGTGCATTATTTTTTTTTGGGCAATGAGTATTGTTTCTAACAAAACTCCATCGGACCCCAAACTACAACACTAAAGTCCTGCTTTCTACAATAATAATAATACTTTAATGATATATTGTAATGTAATATGAATATTTTTATTAATCATTGAGTTCTTCATAGTACTTAGTTCTTTTAATACTGTAAGTACTTTTTCATGGTGATGCTTACGTAGTTGTACTTAAGTTTCAAACCCTATTTGTAACAGAGGTCATTTACAGTGTGGTATTAGTACTTCTGTAGAAAGGCGATGAACACTTCCTTTGTGTACATGCTTTAGTGATATAACATGACTGAGTTATATTTGTGAAATACTGTGTACCGTGATATTTTCTGAGACTGGTATCATACCATGAAAATACCGTTGCAACCCTAGTAACTAATGCTTCTATTCTAATTCTATGCTAATTAGTATTAAGTTTGATCTGTATGCAATCAGCAGTAGTTCCTTGCTGAACCTCTGTTTTAGCTTCTGCTTCTGTCTTTTGTAGTGTTTGTTTTACTTGGAGATTTATAGGGTAATCAATACTAATTGTATCAAATGCATACACAGACTTGATGATTTGGGGAAGATAATGATCATGAATACATGTTACAGTGGGGCAAAAAAGTATTTAGTCAGACACTGATTGTGCCACGTTCTCCTACTTAGAAAGATGAGAGAGGTCTGTAATTTTCATCATAGGTACACATTGAATTTATTATTTTTTCAGTGTAGGACACATTGAATTTAATTGTCAATTATGGTGGAAAATAAGTATTTGGTCAATAACAAAAGTTCAACTCAATATTTTGTTGCATAACCTTTGTTGGCAATGACAGAGGTCAAATGTTTCCTGTAAGTCTTCAACAGCTTTGCACACACTGTAGCTGGTATTTTGGCCCACTTCTCCATGCAGATCTCCTCTAGAGCAGTGATGTTTTGGGGCTGGCGCTGGGAACACGAACTTTCAACTCCCTCCACAAATTTTCTATGGGGTTGAGGTCTAGAGACTGGCTAGGCCACTCCAGGACCTTGAAATGCTTTTTACGGAGCCACTCCTTTGTTGCCCGAGTGGTTTGTTTTGGATCATTGTCATGCTGGAAGACCCAGCCACGTTCCATCTTCAATGCTCTCAATGATGGAAGGAGGGTTTTTGGTTTAAAATCTCACCATACATGGCCCCGTTCATTCTTCCCTTAACACGGATCAGTCGTCCTGTCCCCTTTGCAGAAATACAGCCCCGAAGCATGATGTTTCCACCCCCATGCTTCACTGTAGGTATGGTGTTCTTGGGATGCAACTCAGCATTCTTCTTCCTCCAAACACGACGAGTTGAGTTTTTACCAAAAAGTTCTATTTTGATTTCATCTGACCACATGACATTCTCCCAATCCTCTTCTGGATCATCCATATGCTCTCTGACAAACTTCAGACGGGCTTGGACATGTACTGACTTAAGCAGGGGGACACGCCTGGCACTGCAGGATCTGAATCCCTCTCGGTGTAGTGTGTTACTGATTGTAGCCTTTGTTACTTGGTCCCAGCTTTCTGCAGGTCATTCATCAGGTCCCTTTGTGTAGTTCTGGTGTTTTTGCTCTATTTTTGCCTATTGTAGATTCACTCTTCCCAGCCTGGTGCAGGTCTCCAATTTTCTTCCTGGTGTCCTTCGACAGCTCTTTGGTCTTGGCCATGGTTGAGTTTGGAGTCTGACTGTTTGAGGCTGTGGACAGGTGTCTTTTATACAGATAACAAGGTCAAACAGGTGCCATTAATACAGGTAATGAGTGGAGGACAGAAGAGCTTCTTAAAGAAGAAGTTAGAGGTCAAGTCAGATTTATTTATATAGCGCTTTTTACAATGGAGCATTGTCTCAAAGCAACTTTACAAGTTTAAATTATCTCCTAATAACTACGTCCAATCCCAAATTGAGCAAGGTCTGTGAGAGCCAGAAATCTTGCTTGTTTGTGGGTGACCAAATACTTATTTTCCACAATGATTTACAATTAAATTCTTCAAAAATCCTACAATGTGATTTTCTGGATTTTTTTTTCTCATTTTGTCTCTAATAGTTGAAGTGATGAAAATTACAGACCTCTTTCATCTTTTTAACTAGGACAACTTCACAATCAGTGGCTGACTAAATACTTTTTTCCCCACTGTGTGTTTTGTTCATTCTGTCTATAATCTTTTTCCACGTGGAAATAAACACACTACATTTAACAACTAGTATAACCAGTGTGCCGTAGTAGATCTGTGTATTCACGAGGAATATTGCCTGCAGTCTGACACTCTTATACACTACAGAAGTGATGCAGCAGTGGATTTCTCTTAATATGCCACACCTGCTTCTGCGCACACAGTGAACAAGTCTTGCCGTCTATCCACTCTGACCCTGACTATCCGTGTGAGCTGGTTGGCACCTGGAATACGTGGTATGGAGAGCAGGATCAAGCAGGTAAGCAGGAGTCTAACTGTTTTTCTTTCCTCACACGGTGCTGTTGTAAGAGTTGTGTAAATGTGTACTGCTACCAGAAACTGGCCTACATCTACATACCCTGATGAGCCATGACATTAAAACCACCTGCTTTTCTACACTCACTGACATTGACATTTACAGCATTTAGCAGATGCCTTTATCCAGAGCGACTTACAATTAGAGCAATTGTGGATTAAGGGTTTTGCTCAAGGACTCAACAGTGGTAGCTTGGCAGAGGCAGGATTTGAACCCTGGACCTTCTGGTCCATAGTCCAGCACCTTAACCGCTAGGCTACCACAGTCACTGTCTGTAGTATCAGCTTCATTTACCATATAGGTGCCCTTTGTAGTTTTTCAATTACAGACTGTAGTCCATCGGTTGCCTTGCATACTTTTCACCCCCATTCATCCTGTTCTTCAGTGGTCAGGACCTCAACACGACCACCACAGAGCAGGTGTTATTTGGGTGGTGTGTCTTTCTCCGCATTGCAAGCACACACAAAGCAATCCATGAATATACAGTACTGTGGAAAAGTCTTGGGCCACCATTATATTAGATACACTTTTGTTTTAGCAATTGTATAATGACCATATAATTATTTCTCAGTCTCTTTGTTAGAATACCAAAAGAAATTACATGATTTTGCAATATTAAAAAACTAAAAATTAGCAAAAAAAACTGTAGTATGTACTACTGGAAGATTGTTTTGTGGACGGATGAGACCAAAATAGAACTTTTTGGTTTAAAAGAAAAGCGTTATGTTTGGAGAAAGGAATCCTAAGAAGAAAAGAAAAATGTAGAAAACGCAATAGATCAACATAAAGGCAAACATTCAACAAACAGACACTCTCCGAATTAGCAAACATCACCCAGTTTTTTGCAGATAATCAATGTCCATAGATGTCCATAGTCCAATGTACATGTACTTCCATTTCGGGAAAATCCTTAAAGAACAGATAGCTTGGTCCCACCCAATGAATAGCAGTCCCTGGAGGTAGCAAGGGAAAAGGTGCGACTTGGGATGAAGAGAAGAGTCTTAGAAACTCAGCAACTCTCAAACCGTCCTCAGGTTTATCATAAACGCTGTAGTGTTCAGGTAATACAAGAATCTCCTTCTGCATAAGAATGTAATAGTGAGTCCCAAACCACATGTTCAATACTTCCACCTTAGCTTTAGCATTAGCAGCATCATCATCATTTAAAGAAAAGGAAAGAAAATACTCAGTGAGCCTGAAAACCACTAGGTTTCTCAAAAAAGGAGATTCCAGTGGAGTCCACATGCCTGAAGGTCAACTCTCAGCTACTTCCTATGTAGCTTCCTGTATTTACACACCTTTCCCCCTATCGCCCCCTAGCAGATAAGAGGAGGAATGACCCAAATAACATTATCTGCTATAATAATACCTGATACAGATAACCAGTTTGGTTACAATACAATGACAATAAAGGCTTTCATTCATTCATTATGTTTTGTTTATGCTTGATGGTACCTGTCATAGTAGTCTCTACATAGTAATTAATTCTGTGGTCAGAAAGGAAACTCAAGTGTCAACATTCTGCACTACCATTTAACATGCTGCTTTGTAACCTCTTGCTTTTCTTCTTTTCTTCTCAGTACATTTGTGGCGATACAGAGGAGGTTATCCTGCCTTGACTGAGGTCATGAACAAACTCAGGAAGAATAAGGTGTGTAAAGATGGAAACATTGCAGAATTCTGCATAGCAAGTACAGCATCTTTCCTGTCACCTTCACCGAAATAAAAATTCTTGGTTGAAGCTGAGATTTAATGCACTGAGCTGAAAACCAAACTGTTTGTTGATCCCATACAGCCAACGGTTTTACTGTTAAGATGCTGTTGCTCAAGCAGATATCTGCACTGACCATTGCAGGAGAGTGAAGGAAAAAAGCAGTGTATTTAATTACTACATTATTGTTTATAGTAAAATAATTTAAAAACAATTTGCAATTTGTTAAATAATCTTTACATTTTTAAGTGTTAGTTTGACTTTACATTTAATGTAAGCTGTCATGCCTGCTGCCTCAGTTTCCAGTGCTCTGGATTCCATTTCCTAATCGTCGGCCTGTTGGTTCATTTCACTTGTTCCACATTTCATCAATCAACTTAGCAATTTAAACCCTCAGTCTGATGTGGTTCACATTAACACCAATTTTTGGTCTTTTGTTGTTGTTGTTTGTTAGGCCATAAACCTATAGTGTCATTTTTGGTGGCCAAAATGCCAGTGCATCTGAAATATTTAACTTTTGTTGATTTATGTTTCTGTTTCAATGAACTTAAGCCTGTAGTTTTTGGTAGAAGTTAATTTCACTTGGGGCGTACTCGCATTATGCCCAGTTGCCTTATACCATGCTAGAGCACGATAACCCCACCCCATGTTGAAAAATGTAATGTAATTTAGTGAGTAATGGATTGAAAGTGAAAAGTCCAAAACACTTACTCTTCTGATGAACTCGCGTTGCTAGCATAGCTGCTAAGCTAACTGCAGATCCCTTACTATCCATTGAATAGTTTAATCTACGTGTAACAACGGACCGATCTCATGTAACCATAAATAAAAACCTTCCCAAACATAAGCGAGCACCAAATAAGTCGGATTTTAGAAGGGAATTCAATTCTGAACTTCAATTTATACAAGACAATTCATATTTAGAATACAGGCTGAACAAATAACACATATAATGCATAATAAATACATCAATAACTTTACGTCACATCTCCGAAATCATCTGAGCATTTTTTTAAGAACCGAATTAGAAGAGTTCTAAAGTGGTCGAGTACCGAGGTCCCACTGTATATTATATTATATTATATTTTTTGGCTATGTTGACACACGGCCCTCTTGAAGGTCTCATATTTATAATTTTATTTATTATGCAATTCAGCATTTTTTGGCTACTAGTGCTGCAAGTGTTTAGCACATGCAGATTTTTATGGAGGCAGAATACGTTTAGTGATCAAGGAGGCCTGAGGCCTGTACGTGGTACAGATTGCCTAGTGTGAGTACGCACTTAGAAAGACTTAATTTATTTACGTTATTGCTGGGGAAAACGTGCGACCACAGAGTTACAGACAGTGTTAATTTTGACAGCAAATTTTAATTTAGTTTTAGTTATAGTCTTTTCACTAAAATGCAATTTAGATTTAGTCATCTGAATTGTTTATAGTTTTCATTGACTAATTATTATAAGATTATAGTCGACTAAATCTACAGTAGCTTTTGTTGACAAATACGAAATGTAAACATTGCATTACGTAAATGCTTTTTGAACATTTCCCCTTTAAAATGAAACGTCCACATGCATGCATTGACAATAAAAGTATACATTAAAGTGGTTATTACTCAATTTCCACACTCAGTGTGGACCTTTAGCAGATATTCTAGAACAGAATCAAGTTGGAATGAATTATACATTGTAAGATGTAATTAAGATATAAGCTCGGGTCTATATGCATAATAATAACTGTACACAGTAGAGTGGTCACCAAAACTCATAATTTCCATCCAAGATCTGCTTCAAACTCGGTGTGGACACTCATGAGATATTGTAGAATAGAATCAAGTTATAATAAATGATATATTATGAGCTTTATTAAACATATAAGACCGGATATATGTGCATGCTGTATATGCATTTATTCATAATTACAGTATAAAATGGAGTTATGTTACCCGAATACTCCTTAAATATAATATGAACAATATATCCACGTCACGAACTGAAAACATATTTTAATCCCTACTTTATTTGCTATTTAGTTGCGGGTAGCTCGATCGCAGTTTCAGAATGACAGGCCTGCAGATGTCGTTTAAACTTTGAGGTGTTTTTAATGGAGATGGCGCCCCACACGTTTTACAAAGGTTCTTGGTTTCCTTGATGTCAAATGAGAAATGTGTCCATATATCGACACTCTCTCTCAGGTGCTGACATTGTCGAGCTAGCACAGGGTTCTTCCCAGGGTCAGGTCAAACGACTTCATCTTACTTCATTACTGATTGGATGGCTACCCAACTCCTCCCGCCTTTCCACTTATACTCAAGTTATGATTGGATTTTTTCTAACTTGTCAGATCTGATTGGATGCCCTCTCTGCCAAACATTTGTCTCGTTTTTTTTCGTTGACAAAAGTGTCAATTCTTTTTGCTGTTTCTCATAAATTTTAGTTTAGTCATCGTCTCGTTTTCGTTAGAAAAAACTGTGACAAATCATTCGGCAACAAAATTAACACTGGTTAAAGACTAAAGGTAACCATGTGATTTCTTTTTTCCCCATTCTTCAGCCCATGTTAATATGTTGATGTCTGTCTGAACAGGACTTCATGCAGTACAGAGAAAAGCGAGGCAAGATGCTGCTGTCCCGTAGGAACCAGCTGCTTCTGGAGTTCAGCTTCTGGAACGAGCCTGTACCTAGAGATGGGCCCAACATTTACGAACTCCGATCCTATCAACTCAGGGTATTAAAAATATAATGTTTATATGTCAAGTTGCAATCTATGATTATTGAAATAATGCTAGCATGTATTATAATTGAGCAATTTGTCCAATATATTTTTATATGGACTACATATGTTCTTCTCTTCCAGCCTGGAACCATGATTGAGTGGGGAAATTACTGGTAAGAAATGTCTTTATTTTTTGGAGAATTACAGTAGTCACATGACACATGCGAGAAAAATGTAACCATCTCAAATGGATTTATTGTTGCCTCTACAGTTGCTGAATTTTGAGACTGGAGGGTAACACGTCTTGTGCCTAAAGCACTGAAATGTAGTCCCCGATGTATATTTTATATCAGTATATCGGTTTGATCTTCTGCCTGCTGAAATCCATATTGTCCATTATTGCCTGCTTAATTTTATCAATCTGAATTGAAACGTCTTAGTATCATAAAATTCTGCATGTTTCTATCGTAAACCAATTCTCTACAAGTAAAATTCCGGTTGGACAATTGTATAAATTAAAAAGAAATTGGCTGTAGACTTTATAGCATGCCCTGTATGACATGTTGCTTGACACATATGCTTTGTAATTTAATTGTTAAAAATGGACATGGTTTGAGATGCTGTGTGTTTGTGATAATCATTTGATCGCTGTCTGATAATGAAAGTATTCAAATGTTTGTTGAATTATCTTAACAGGGCTCGAGCTATCGAGCTCCGGCAGCAGAACAATGAGGCTGTTGGAGGCTTCTTCTCACAAATTGGAAGTTTGTACATGGTACATCACCTCTGGGGTGAGTAAACTTGAGGTACAGTCTGAAGCCCTGTTTGGATTGGATTAGTTAATGCTGTACTCCTTAATAAGTGTTCATTAACATTTTGAAATTAAGACCTCATTATTGAAGCTTACCTTTATGCACTGGTGGTCATTAATTCCTTCCAGAAGCCTTGTTGAGAACCGAAAACGACGAGTACCGAGCTAATTTTCCCATAAGGAATTTAAATTTAATTAATCCGCTCCTGACCCCCAGAAAATAAGGCATTATATGCATTAATGGAGTTGTATTGTACATGTGCTCCCCGATTTACGGTGGGGATACATTGCAAAGCCATCATAAGTTCCAGTGGGGCAAAAAAGTATTTAGTCAGCCACTGATTGTCCAAGTTCTCCTACTTAGAAAGATGAGAGAGGTCTGTAATTTTCATCCTAGGTACACTTCAACTATGAGAGACAAAATGAGAACAAAAAATCCAGGAAAATGCACTGTAGGATTTTTAAAGAATTTAATTGTAAATCATGGTGGTAAATAAGTATTTGGTCACCCACAAACAAGCAAGATTTCTAGCTCTCACAGACCTGTAACAACAACTTTAAGAAGCTCTTCTGTCGTCCACTCGTTACCTGTATTAATGGCACCTGTTTGACCTCGTTATCTGTATAAAAGACACCTGTCCACAGCCTCAAACAGTCAGACTCCAAACTCAACCATGGCCAAGACCAAAGAGCTGTTGAAGGACACCAGGAAGAAAATTGTAGACCTGCACCCGACTGGGAAGAGTGAATCTACAATAGGCAAGCAGATTGGTGTGAATAAATCAACTGTGGGAGCAATTGTAAGAAAATGGAAGACATACAAAACCACTGAATCTCCCTCGATCTGGGGCCCCACGCAAGATCTCATCTCGTGTCAAAATGATCATGAGACTAGTGAGCAAAAACCCCAGAACTACATGGAGGGACCTGATGAATGACCTGCAGAGAGCTGGGACTAAAATAACAAAGCCTACCATCAGTGATACACTACGCCGAGAGGTACTCAGATCCTGCAGTGCCAGGCGTGTCCCCCTGCTTAAGCCAGTACATGTCCAGGCCCATCTGAAGTTTGCCAGAGAGCATATGGATGATCCAAAAGAGGATTGGGAGAATATCATGTGGTCAGATGAAACCAAAATAGAACATTTTGGTAAAAACTCAACTCGTCGTGTTTGGAGGAAGAAGAATGCTTTGCATCCCAAGAATCACCATCACTATACCTACTGTGAAGCATGGGGGTGGAAACATCATGCTTTATGGCTGTTTTTCTTCAAAGGGGACAGGACAACTGATCCGTGTTAAGGGAAGAATGATTGGGGCCATGTATCGTGAGATTTTAAGCCAAAACCTCCTTCCATCAGTGAGAGCATTGAAGATGGAACATGGCTGGATCTTCAGCATGACAATGATCCCAAACACACCTCTCGGGCAACGAAGGAGTGGCTCCATAAAAAGCATTTCAAGGTCCTGGAGTGGCCTAGCCAGTCTCCAGACCTCAACCCCATAGAAAATTTGTGGAGGGAGTTGAAAGTCCGTGTTGCCCAGCGACAGCCCCAAAACTTTGCTGCTCTAGAGGAGATCTGCATGGAGGAATGGGCCAAAATACCAGCTACAGTGTGTGCAAACCTGGTGAAGACTTACAGGAAACATTTGACCTCTGTCATTACCAACAAAGGTTATGTTACAACGTATTGAGCTGAACTTTTGTTATTGACCAAACACTTATTTTCCACCATAATTTATCATTATTTTTAAAAAATCCTACAATGTGTTTTCCTGGATTTTTTTTCTCATTTTGTCTCTAATAGTTGAAGTGTACCTATGATGAAAGACCTCTCTCATCTTTCTATGTAGAAGTTGCACAATCAGTGGCTGACTAAATACTTTTTTGCCCCACTGTAAATGTATCATGAACCGATGTGTTTAGTATAGTCTGTTCTCTAAAAAAAATCTATATGTTGAGCTGAAATCGATGTAGCATTGCTGTTTGAATTTTTTTAGGACAGCTCTTTTTGATTCGACTTCAAGTGATATAAAGGTCATGTGGTGTTATGTGGTTGTTCATTGTTTATCGTTGTCCTGTTCTAGCTTATAAAGATTTGCAGTCAAGGGAAGAAACTAGGAATGCAGCTTGGCAGCATGATGGGTGGGATGAAGTCGTCTATTACACAGGTGAGTCAAGGAGTACACTTTTTTTTTTTTTTTATATTTTAGTATTTAGCATTTATCCAGAGCACCACTCAGAAGCGCTTTGTATTCACTCAAGCTGAGTATTGAAGTATTGAATAGCTCATGTAATTTATTGAACAACGTATTGAAAGTGAAAAATGATTATTGCATGACCACGGCTTTTCCTCACTAAAATTCCCAGCGCTCATGACTGCCGCCACATGACTCCCTATGTCATGCACTGCTGATTTCCTCATTTAGCACGGGAGAACGTTGTACTGCGTATTGCTTTCCCATCGAAAGATTGTAAACCGGACCATCATAAAACGCGGAGTACCTGTAGTTAATCTTCCCTGTAATACCACGCCTTCAGTGTTTGGGACACTTTACAGCTACTACTGTCTTGGTTGAGAGTCATTAATCATACGAGTGAAGGGGTTCCTCTAACCAAAGTTTCAGATATTAGCTTTTGTTGTGAGTGAAATGCAGGCATGTAGACGCAACAGAGAGAGTAGTGCAAACAACAAATGGAAGTGCTCGCAAACAAAAGTCTGTTTGTTTCTTTGATGTCGCCATCAGCATCAGTGGCCATTTCAGCGACACGCACACACAAAGCTACAATGTATACACAGAGTTACATCAAGACCAATCATGTATACACACTCAAGTCAATGCCTATTTAGCGCAATCAGTCAACCTACCACGCATGTCTTTGGACTGTGGTGGAAACCAAGATGATCTTCAGAGATCAAGCAGAGCTGTAATAACTGTCCATATGATGAATAAGTCATTTTTAATGTGTCAAACTTTTTGGTCTCGACCAAGACTTGTTTTAATGGTGCATCACTGTATGGAATTGAAAGTTCTCTTTTTGTTTTTTTGTTTTTTTTCTTCCCTTAGTTTCCTCTGATTCAGCACATGGACTCAAGAATAATGATTCCCTATGAAGAGTTCACCTCTGAAGTAGTTGTCCCCTTGACAGCCTTGACTGAAACCTGCAAAGCGAAGAACTGATTACACAAGACTAAAACCAGATGTCAGTCCGGTTTTGCACTGCCGTGGATGTCTACTCAGTTCATAAAAAATCATTTTTAGTATTCTGGCCCTTTATTTTTTTTTGTTTTGTCCCAGAAAGCTGAAGCCATGACAACGTTTCATTAAATCCCAATCAGGATGTTTTTGCTTCACTTACGTTTTGCTGTTTCAGTTTGCTGTGGATGCTGTATGGGATTGGTAACCCATCTGTTTTCATCACCCCGTTGCCTTTTGTGTGTTCTGCGGTAACTTCCATCATGGTCCCTGTTTTATTTGAGATAGGAGACATTGATCAGCTTGCAATGCAGTTTTTTCTCCTAAAAACATCCTGATAGGGGATTTGTTAATGTTTTGTCCTCCTCCCCCCCCCCCCTGCATATTTACTGTAGTTCATTTTCATTAATGGTAACTAACCGAGCTGTAAGTGGAAACTCATGGATAGTGAGAATTACCCTGGTAGTGAGAATGTGTTCACTGTTAGCTTTGCAGCTTGTTTGGTTTGCAAAAATGATGCTCTGTGTTGGTGATACAGAATTGACTGCTGCAGAATGATAAGCTTGAATAGGAGAATAAAAAACACTCGTAGTAGGTTTCTGAACCTATTTTGGACCTCAGAATGAAAATGGTTTAATGCTTCTGTTACAGCGTGTTCTCCCTTTAATCACTTATGCTAACCCTTATTGTTTTTGCATCTCTGTGCTGTTTGTCTCATTAATTGCTAATCATCACCATGGCTTGTGTAAAAAATTAAGATTCAAACACAGTACCAGTGATCAGCAATGTTGGCCATGTCTTTGTTCCAAAATCCAAAAGTTGTAGGTCTACACAACCAAAGTAAGATACTATGGGGATAAATTATGGATGGATTTGTAATGTTTAAAGTAGTTTTATTTAACCTCCACTGCTTCAATTAGATGTACATACTGAATTAAATTTGATTGAACTACAGCTTTTGTTTGTCTTGCATTATTTTGAGCCCTTGGGAATAATTAATTTCTACAATTACTTAAGATGTAGTCTGATATTCTATATCATCATAAAGTCAATAGGCACACAAATCCATACTTTCCATGGCTTTACTGAACACTGTCAATTTTTCAACAAGGTACAGTACTGTGCAAAAGTCGTAGGCCACCATTAGGTTTATTGTTTTGTCAATGGTATAATGGTATAGCAGTGGTATTTTTTCAATTTTTTAATACTCCATACAAGTTTCCTGTATTTTCTGGTTATATTATAATAAGACTGGTTAAATAATTATATATGGTCGTTATACCGATTCTGAAACAATGGTATGTCTAATCTAATGGTGCTGTTAGCAGCCATGTCAGTGCCCTAAGACTTTTGCACAGTATTGTATGTAAACAAGTTTATTTAAGAACTGGTAGAACCTTTTAACTGATTGCCCACTCAGTTAACAAATGTTTACAAAGGTTTTAAAGCATTTTCCAGCCTTGTGCCTCATTTCCAATATTATCCCACCACCAGAAGCCCCTGGCCTTGTGTTCCAGCAATGCGATTGGGTGTGCCTGAGTGAGAGAAGGCTGGCACTGCAACAGCAACCACTACACACCCCTCTGATGGCAACATGCTCTGGTCTACCAAAAAAAATGCATTGATAGACAGCATTATGAAGGACATGGAAGATCAGTCAAATGAAACAGAAACTCAAGAAGTGAATATGAACCAGTTGATATAGTTATACGTGAGAGAATATACAGGTAATAGGGGGACAAAAGGAGTACTATTACAATAGCACAGATACACTTATTAAATCCATTTACAGCTTGTTACAAATAAGTAGTGGTAAGTCATACACACAAACATGAATAAATTGCAGTTTACAAACAAGCAGGCACAGGGGACACACAAATAAATTACTTCTGCTCTTACGTTCTAACTCCCATCTCTGCTCGTGGATCCGCAGCGTCGATTGGCTGTTGAGGTAACCACCTGTTTAAAAGAGAGTTAAAAGAGGTTTTTTTCATATTACAATCTCAAACAAGACCAAATTCGAATCTCAGGATACCATCTCAGTAAACGTGATACTGGACCCTCGGAAAGTGTAGCAGCAGGGTGTAGTCACCTACCATAGTGTCCCAGGTTCGAGTCCGGACAGTGCTTTCTGGTGCTTTGTTCAATTTACGTGCACACCTGTGCCCTGTGAGTTCCAGGATAAGCAGGAACAAACTATTTGATACTTTGAGTTTCAGCAATTAAAGGCCCCAGCACTGCCAATCTGCTGTGGGT
The DNA here is from genome assembly GCA_025084515.1 of Ancistrus triradiatus. Classification (NCBI taxonomy): domain Eukaryota; kingdom Metazoa; phylum Chordata; class Actinopteri; order Siluriformes; family Loricariidae; genus Ancistrus; species Ancistrus triradiatus. Next base: position 173,274 of record JAJAGP010001212.1, on the reverse strand, counting down.
TGGCCCTTGAGCCAGGCCCCTAACCCTCAATTTCTTGCATTGTATGTTCTGAGATTGACTGTGGTGGCATAGCGGTTAAGATAGTGGACTATGAGCCAGAAAGTTAAGAGTTCAAATCACACCTTACCCTAGTTACCACTGTTTGGTCCTTGAGCAAGACCCTTTACCCAAAATTGGCTTGGATTGTAAGACTATTAGCTGTAAGTTGCTCTGGATAAGTGTCTGCTAAATGACAAGATGTAAATGTTGTAAGCTAAGTCAGGATGCCCGGGACAAGAATGCCTAAATGATGCTGATAGTTTGTGTGCTAATAATCAAAAATACTAGACTGTAAATAAGCATTTGGAGTAATCCAGTCTAATTCATGGATAGGCAAATATAAATACTGTATTCAAATTGTTAAAAAGCAATGTTGTGTTCGAAATACGTACTTTGTGTTTAAGTACTCATATCTATGCTACGCAGTACCAAATGTCTATCTAGTACGTAGTTTTGTATTTAAACCTGAGTACACGACAAGTATACTCAATACACAAGGTAGTTAAGCGATTTTTGCCCATCTTTCTGAATGCAGAATTCACGTCTGACAGGCGTCGCAATGACCCAATAAGCAGTAGGTATTTTCCAGCTTTACGTCTTCCTTCCAATCAAAGGCAATGGAAGGCGGGACTAAAAGGCGCGTGTGTAGAGTGTTCTGGAAGGCCGGCTACTCGCTCTCTCTCCGTTAGCCTGTCAGAGAGGCCTGACTGTGTGGTGGAGACGCGACACAATGGCTGCTGTAAAGGCCCTTAATCCGAAAGCCGAGGTGGCTAGAGCTCAGGCGGCTCTAGCTTGAACATCAGCGCTGCTCGGGGACTTCAAGATGTTCTGAAGAGCAACCTTGGACCAAAAGGAACCATGAAAATGTGAGCGTTCGCTGCAATGGGTGATTTAGGCAGGGCTCGATCTTAAACGGCTCATACTGTGATCACGAGTGCACTACATAGGACTTTACACAATGACTTCCGTACCTATTGATGTGCAGTATGTAGTCAGCGATTAGTTATTTGGTATTCGGCCTGGATTACATGGCGTCCGCTTGCTGGTTTTAATAAGAATATTGTTGTGCTTAGTCATGGCTGGTGTTTTTGCTCTTGATGTGCAACAAAAAAGCTATGGAAGTAGTAACTAGTAGTTATTAGTAATGTATTAATTGCTTGGTTTAATTCAATTTAACGAGCTATATTAGCTTAGCTGGCTAGTTCCTGTTAGCTGTAATCCACATGGTTTTTGGACTCTGACAATAACCGGCTAACGTTAGCATGTTAGCCTGGCATTTATTAAGGGTTAAATTTACTGCTGCGAATGCTACATGATTGCATTTTTTCTTTTTGAGCTGGCTTTGGAAATGAACGTATTTATAAACGATTTGTACAATTTAAATGTTTATTTGCGAACATCACGGCCCCTTGTCCCGCCCTTCAACAGCACACTGCTGCTAATCTTAAGTTTTTGTTGGCTTCAGCAACGTTAGTAGCTATGTATTTTCTACAAATCTTTCTTAGCCACAATGTTTCCGTCTAGTTTTTAAAAATCAGATTTCAAAAGCTGATGCTTCAATGTTGCTAATCTGTGTTACTACGGTTCCACAGGCTTGTGTCTGGAGCCGGAGACATCAAGCTGACTAAAGATGGAAATGTACTGCTGCATGAGATGGTAAGAATGTGTTCCACCTCGTTTCAACACTCATTTTTCCATATGATCAGTTCAACTACACTTTGTAGTTCTACAATTAAACCCTGTAGTCCATCTGTTTCTCTACATGCTTTGTTAGTCCCCTTTACTCTGTTCTCTAATGGTCAGGACCCCCACAGATTAGGTACTGTTTGGGTGGTGGATCATTCTCAATGCTCAGTGTCTGAGTATTTGTGTGTTGTACTGGTATGAGTGGGTCAGACAAAGCATTACATTTACAGCATTTAGCAGACGCCCTTATCCAGAGCGACTTACAATTGATACAGTCCAAGCAATTGTGGGTTAAGGGTCTTGCTCAAGGAGCCAACAGTGGCAGCTTGGCAGATGTGGGATTTGAACTCTGGACCTTGTGGTCCAGAGTCCAGTACCTTAACCGCTAGGCTTAGGTGCTGTGTCTGAGTTTTTAAACAACTCACGGTCACTGCTGGACTGAAAATAGAACAAATTGTACTAGCAAAACACACGCCGCCACCACCACATTAATGTCCCTGCAGTGCTGAGAATGATTCACCACCCAAATAGAACCTGATCTGTGCTGGAACTGTGGGGGTCTTGGCCATTGGAGAACAGGGTAAAGAGGACTAAAAGTATTTACAAATGGGGGTGAATACTTTTGCAATGCAATTCATGCCAATGCCAATCCTCTGCTCTGTTCCGTTTCAGTGGCATCATCATTGTCACTGCTGAATGTTGTACTGTTGCAAACTACAATTAAACTGGGTGTCTCAAAAGTCCAGGACAAAACAGGAAACGAACCCTTGCTGAAAATCACTGCTGTTACTCTGTACTCAAAATTACAAAGTTGATGGCAAGAGTAATGGAGTTACAGGCTTCAATAATGAACTGATTCACACAGTCAACATTCCTAATTGTCTCTGACCGTGCTTAAGAAAGTGTTTGCTGTACATATGGACTGATCAGTGTTTTGGGGGCAGATCACCTTTCAACACGATCAGCCGATCACATATTCCGTACTGAACAGTACATGAACAGCATAAGGTTCTGTGCATACTACACACTTGAGTACTAAGAGCAGACTGCTTTAACTGTTGAGCAGTGCTTACTGGATGGATTCTAGTATGTATTGTTAAGGTATGGCATTTCAGACACAGCCATGGTTTAAAGTGGTTTATTGTCATTTATTCTGAACTGTCTGCACATGCAGCTGAATATAATATGGGGTTTCTTCTGCCATGTTCGTCCCTTGGTCAAAAGTTAGTCTTTTCATCTAGCATTTCAGCTAGGAACTGCTGGGACCTCTAACCGAGGGGGTTTGTGCCGAAGTACGGTCTCGCAAAATGTAGATCATTTGTTTCATGCATTGATTGACTCTAAGGATCAACTAAATTGGCAAAATATCGTCCAATCGCTGATCGCATATTTGGGTTTAATCGACCAATACATTGCTGATCGATCCTTCAGTCTTTAGTTTGCAGTATCTTTAGCCGCTGATCTCCTTAATCATGCGTTTCTTTTATTCACAGCAAATTCAACATCCGACTGCCTCCCTAATTGCCAAGGTGGCTACAGCCCAGGATGACATTACTGGAGATGGCACCACATCCAATGTGCTTATAATTGGAGAGTTACTCAAACAGGCAGACCTCTATGTTTCTGAGGTTAGTATGCATGTTGTGCTTATATTGAATCACTTGTGTAGCCTTGTAACCTGTCCAGTCTAAAACTTCTGTATTTGGAAAATTTCCTTTTAACTAACTGAAGTGAATTTTAAGAACATGTTGGGTATGTACATGAGTTTTACTTGTGTATCTATTCAGGTTTTTGGTTTTAAATAAACGTATTTATGACCTGCCCTGAATCTAGCTTCTGTAGCCCACCAACATATCGGAGCTGAATCTGTTCTGTACAGAGGAATTAGCTAAAATTCCTCCAAATCAATGTGCAGGACTGATCAACAGTTACCAGACATGTTTGGTTGTGGTTATTACTGTCTAATTAATGCACTGAAAACAAAGGTTCACATACCTTTGCACTCAGGTGTGGTACTGGATCACTCTCCTCAAATGTTTGAGCATGTAAAATATTTGTCTTTTGTTTAACTGGGTGCTCTCTACGTTTAGGAGTTGTTTGAAAATGTGATGTTTCTGGTTGTAATTGTGCACAAATGCAGAAAATTGTAAAGCGTTCACAAACTTTCGATCACTGCTATAACACCATCTTTGTCTACTTCAGGGCCTTCATCCAAGGATTGTCGCTGAGGGCTTTGAAGCTGCTAAAGACAAGGCGTTGCAAGTGCTGGAGGAGGTAAAGGTTTCCAAGGAAATGGACCGAGAGACTCTCATCAATGTGGCCAGGACTTCTTTGAGAACCAAAGTCCACACGGAACTGGCAGATCTGCTCACCGAGGTTAGTCAGTTAGCATCTCACCTATAGCCCGTGTGTGTGTGTATACACATACTGTATTACTGTGTATATGTACTGTATATATCAAAAGGTCCAGGGTTCAAATCCCACCTCTGCCAAGCTGCCACTGTTGGGTCCTTGAGCAAGGCCTTTAACCCACAATTGCTTGGATTGTAAGACTGTACTAATTGTAAGTTGCTCTGGATAAGGGTGTCTGCTAAAGTGTGTGTGTGTATACACACACTTGCAGCACACAATCTTACAATCCAAGTACATACATACAGTTAAGCTGAAATAATATCTTAGTTGATTGCTAGCAATAAGTGATATTATAATGCACTTGTAATGTTGACTCACTATGCACAGTGAACACCCATGGGTGCTTCCATAGCTGTCCTTGGTCTTGAGCTGTGCTACAGTAAAAGTGTGGTCTATACCTCTGCAGTAGAAGATATTCTGTTCTTACTACATGTATTCATGGGACCAGCACAAATCCACTCCTTTTCAGAGTATTTCGTAGTTGATTGGAACATTTAAATACTGTTCAGGCCAGCCGGGGAGTGGGGAGGGGATCAATTGTACAATACAAGGCAAAGGAGCATAGTGTGTGTGCGCCCTTATTCTATATTGAGGAAGTGCTATTCATAATTATACCAACTTGCCATCATATGAGGTTATTTTGCCTGGGTATGAAAATGGGATCCTTCCCTCCTATAAGAATATTAACAATGTAAAACTCAAATTGACACACACTTCTTTATAATTGCTGTAGAGTAGCAAGTAATTTTACTATTAATGATTGCAGCTCAAAAAGAAGTAAAAAGTTGAGGCTGTTTGCTGACTATTAACTTGATTAAATATATTGCTTGTACAAAATTTGTGCTAAAACAAGTTGCCTTGTCCTCAGGCTGTGGTCGATGCTGTGCTGGCCATCAAGAAACCTGGTGAGCCTATTGACCTTTATATGGTGGAGATCATGGAGATGAAGCACAAAACGGACAGTGATACGCAGTAAGAAATGACATAATTGGTCTGTTTCCTGTGTTCTAACGTGATGCCAAAAGCACTAACTTATTAAATCAATAGATCGTCTATATTTTTGTGCAGATCTTAATGTTAAAACCTACTTATCTGTTATTATTTTTGTAGGCCAGTATCCTTGATGTTGGCGTAACAGCATATTCTTTACTGTTATTTCCCTCTGCATCACAGCATTGTAACTGTTGAATCGTCTTGTGTTTAAGATTGATCAGGGGTTTGGTGCTGGACCATGGAGCCAGGCATCCTGACATGAAGAAGAGAGTGGAGGATGCTTATGTCCTGACGTGCAATGTCTCTTTGGAGTATGAGAAAACGTATGTCAAGTTTGTACATTGTCATAATACAGTCAAACTAACATGATTGATTGCTTGGTGTGTGCTGTAATTAATGACATGCTCTTCACAGCGAGGTGAACTCTGGCTTCTTCTACAAGAGCGCTGTTGAGAGAGAGAAGCTGGTGAAGGCTGAGAGGAAGTTCATTGAGGAACGCGTGCGCAAAATCATCGAACTGAAAAACAAAGTGTGTGCTGACAATGACAAGGGTTTTGTGGTCATCAACCAGAAGGTAATTGGATCATGTCTGTGGTGATGTTTAGGCCTACAGTCTTAGGTAGACTATGCGCAGTGAACACCCATGGGTGCTTCCATAGCTCTTCTTGGTCTTGAACTGTGCTACAGTAAAGTGTGGTCTATACCTCTGCAGTAGAAGATGTTGTTCTTACTACATGTATTCATGGGACCAGCACATTATACTTATTCTAAAAAAAACTGCTTCATGTGATTGGTAGCACTGGCTGAGCTCTTGTTTTCACACAGGGCATTGATCCGTTCTCTCTGGATGTGCTGGCCAAAGAGGGCATTGTGGCCCTACGCCGGGCAAAGAGGAGGAACATGGAAAGGTAATCCAGAAATGCATCTGTCTCATAGTTTAGTGCTGTACAGAATGTCCTAAGCATGGCCGAATTCTGTTTTACTTTTCCTGTAGTAAAGACAGTCAGACACCATGCCATATTATCGCTCTCCTTCTGTTTATTTACAGTGGTACCTTTGTATGCTATCTCTGATATAGGAGGAGTGCACATTCACAAATCTTAATTCATTAACTATTTGTGTCATTTCCCATTGTGTTAAGTCTAATGTATTACCCACAAAGCAAGGTATTGCAGTCAATCCAAGCATGCCTGTGCATGCACCCAGTGTAGGTGCTATGAGTTTCCCACAGATTTCGTTTCTATTTGTGGCGATATCCTGGGCCCATGGGGTGGCATCAATCATCTCACTTTGTTTCTTTCTTTCCAGAAAAAAAACTTCTGGAAAAAATGTTTTATAGTGCTATTGGAGCAAATATGGTGTAAAGAGGGTAAAAACAATAAAATGTCATGATTTTCCTGATTTTCTGCAAAAAGAATTTCTCATGAGATGCACTGAAGTCAACAGTGTATTCACTTGCATAGTACAGGATGCTATGGTAATCTTTTTACTAAGGAATACGTGCTTCTGAATTGAAATTAAAAGTTCCCCACACACACCTGCAAGCACAAAATGATGGGTTTTTTTCTTTGTTCCTGCACGAATAATTTAATTCAAGGGAATAGAAAATATTCATATTGAATAGAAAAAATGAAACCCTGTCATTTTGACAGGTCATGGCAAGGAAATTAACCTAGTTTGCTCATTTAGCATGTCACAAGTAGAGCAGTGGTGGTCTAGTAGTTAATTTGGACTCGACTGTGGACCAGAAGGTCCATGGTTCAAGTCTCATCTCTGCCACTGTTAGCAAGACCCTTAACCGACAATCACTTGTATTGTAAGACTCCGTTGTGAGTTGCTCAGGGTAAGGGTGTCAGGCTAAATGACTTAATGTACAAGTAGCTTGTGTGTCACAGGCATCAATAGAGTCAGTCTTCTATAAGTATATAAAGCAAATTAAATGTGCCGATATCTGACTAAATTTAAAATTTGTACATATGACAGTTGGTTGCTTTATTGCATGCGTTTGGTTAATGTGAGCATATTGTTTTGTCCTTTCTCAGACTTACTCTGGCCTGTGGTGGTATTGCCATGAATTCTTTCGATGATCTCACACCAGAGTGCTTGGGTCATGCTGGACTTGTCTATGAACACACACTGGTCAGTTCGTCTACCTGTTGGTCAACTTTTGCATTTGTAATTCTTCTGTTGAATTTTGGTCAAAATGACCCATCTTAATACTAAAGGTGTAAAACCTAAATGAGACTTCCACCAGGAATTTCTGTTTCTTTTGTGAACCACATATTAAAAAATCACTTTTATATTACCAAGATTGTGTAACGTGTAGGGCTGTGGGTGTCAAAAATCAGAGTGGTGTTTTGGTGTAGGTACTGAAGGTTTTCATCAACACCCAGCTATAGCAACATGTAGCATAAAAGTATTTTTAAATTTGAATATGAAACGTGCTTTAGCCCTGTCCAGCTGTTTAACATCTCTTGTACCTACACATTTCTATTTATTGTCAGTCTTCATAAATATGGTTTGTTTTTGTTAAATTGAGTACACATGATGTATTGTTCTTATGGAGATGAAATGTTTTTTTATGTTAATTTTGTAGCGATACAATGCTGCCTTAAGTGCTGGAGGTGTCTGTGCAGGTGAAGGATTTTGTCCCTGTTTTGCATTGTACACTAATTGTATATGGTTTGTTTCAGGGAGAGGAGAAGTATACGTTTATTGAGAAGTGTGGGAACCCCCGCTCAGTAACTCTGCTGGTCAAAGGACCCAACAAACACACACTGACACAGATCAAAGATGCCGTGAGGGATGGTCTGCGTGCAGTCAAAAACGCAGTTGAAGACGGTAGGTGCAGCAGAGCGGACATCTTTTCAAAAAGAGTTTTGTGGTTCAGATATAGCTGTTATGGTTAATAATGCTTTAACGCTACAGGCAGTCCCCGGGTTATGTCGCACTCAACACCGAACCGATCTTATGACACTATTCCTAATAAATTCATAATAAATCTGATTTGACGTAAAACGCAGAACCGAAGTTATGACGCGTAGGTACGCGACTGTCAGAGTAGGTAGAAAGCGCAATCCGGGACTACTTTATTGTCCCTGCTGTGGCATCGGTTTGGCACAGCAAACAATTTTCATTTTCATAAATTGTTTAATGTTGAAAATCGACTTGCACCACGCTGTGGAAACTGATCTGCATCGTAACCCGGGTACAGACTGTAATAAATGCTAAATTTAAATTCTCTAAATTCTACATACTTTGAGTACCATTAGCTTATAGGAAACAGACGTGGATTTATCATAATACATAAGAAATGTGAAGTTATTAAAAAGTTATCAGAGCATTTTGTTGAAGTTTATAATGTCCACTTGTGACACTGTAGTGCTATTATAGTGGTGTAAACTCTTTCAAATAGGAGCAAGAAAGAATGTGTTTAATGCTATAAATATTTCAATAGCGAGAAAGTCAAGTTCAAAGCACAATGACAGTACATGTTTGCAAAAAGCTTTGTTGTGAACTTTAATGAAAACTAAATGATCCCCACCCCATCATGCAGGTAGCGTTGTGCCAGGAGCAGGTGCTTTTGAGGTGGCTGTGGCTGATGCGCTGGTGAAACACAAACCCAAAGTAAAAGGAAGAGCACAGCTGGGTGTGCAGGCATTTGCTGATGCTCTGCTCATCATCCCTAAGGTAGTATGGTGCTTGCACCTTCATTTACTGTTATATGTGTGTGTGTGTGTGTGTGTGTGTGTAAAGCATTTATTGATCGTGTAACAGTGTACAGTATTGACAAATTGTGGACATACTAAGCAAGTTCTTTTGCAGTCATATATATTAGCGTTAAAAATATTGATACAGCAATGTATCACTATTTATTTTCGTGATATACTACATAGGTTTTCAACTCTTTGGTATATCTCTATGTATCGTATTGCAATGTATCATGATATATCCTATCGTGACCCATGTATTGAGATGCATATCTTAAAGTCCTTTCCAATACCCACCCCTATCTGATGGTACACAAGCTAATTAATCAAACCTTACTGAGTCCTGCCATAACATACAAGGTATTTTTAGCCCTCATCTGGGGATGGGCAATATGATGTCATTTTATCGTATTGTGATAAATTATCGTGATAGCATATCGAGGATATCATCAGTGCTTAAAGAACAGTGACAATTGTAAGTTCAGTGTAATTTGTTCTGTTTAATTAAATGAATTGCAGCACATTTAGAATAAACCTAACTGTCAGATCTGTCTCTACTTGAAGGGCCTCACTCAAGGGCACAACTGTGAGAGCTTGGCAGTACAAAGTCTATCAGATCTAAAGCATAGCTGTGTTGTTTGTAGGTTCTGGCACAGAATGCAGGCTATGATCCACAGGAGACTCTTGTGAAGCTTCAGACTGAATTCAAAGAATCTGGGAATTTCATCGGTGTGGACCTGAGCACAGGTGTGTCACTCCTTGAGCCTGCCTGGTTTATGCAACTTGTGGTATTATGTCTGTGATGTGCATGTGTCCTGTTCATCCCCCTGACACTCTTCTACCTTCTATAGGTGAACCCATGCTGGCTGGTGAGGCAGGCGTTTGGGATAACTATAGTGTTAAAAAGCAGCTGCTTCACTCCTGGTGAGTAAGGTTTAGTCTAAAAAGCACCGACTAGTAGGGTTGGGTATCGTTTGCACTGTATCGATTCTGGTTCTGCTGATTGATTCTTCCACTCATTGGGTTTAGTGTTTTTGTTTTCTTTCAAAGTGGAGTCAAATTTGAGTTTCCCTCTTTCAAAACAAAACTTTGTGATGACGTACGTGATTACATGGAGTGGGTCCTAGCAGATGGGTGTATTTTTATCCTTTCACAGCTGTGTATTTGAAGCAGAAAGTTGCTTAGAAGGAACCTTTAAGTTGAGTCATTGAATCAAACTGAACCATTTGAATGATTTTGACATGTATAAAACGATCATGTTTTTGACCACAATTTATTCTGTTCTCTTTCCTCAGCACGGTAATCGCTAGTAACATCCTCCTGGTAGATGAGATCATGAGAGCCGGAATGTCTTCCCTTAAAGGCTAAATAATTGAGCATGATAACCTGTGGGATGAAGAAGGGTGGCCTGTAGGCCTCCGCCCAGATGCCCAGAGTCCTGCGCTAAGTACATCCTGCCCGGATTCAAACAGCGACAGCATCTTGCCCCCGTTGTGTCTCTCCTAAGTTTGTCTGGTAGGATCTTTCTGCTGGAATCATCACACTTCCTCCAGTCAATTGGGTTATTTATGAGATTTTGTTAAGCACTGAACTGCAATATATACTTTCTTTGTACCCATTAAATGTTTTGGTTCACTGACGATGCCTGAAGTGTGACATGCCTTTATTGACTTGACCAAAAATTGATTGGCTAGTCCAAAAAAAAAAAAAAAAGACTAATGTGAACACAGTATTGCTCAACAGGCTTTGCTCATTCAATTTCACTAGCTGTCATTTGGTCTATAAAATGGATTTCCTCCTCTTCTGGCTGGGGTACAAGTGTTCAGTTGAGCATGTGGTTCGATTAAAATGGGCTTGGATATTTAAAATAAAGTTTTGATCCCCCCCCAAAAAATGTCCATATGTGGTATATTTCACAAGTAGTGATGCAATTGAATACTGCTCTTTAAAGGCAGAGCTGAGAGAGTTTTGTAAATGTAAACAACCAGTCAAGTTCGTTGCATCAGGTTCAGTCAACACAACCTACAAAACCATTCATGTTTCACTTACGTTTCATTTTAATACCTGCTTTTATTCCATCACTTGAATGTTTTCCCCAGTTTCAGCCAACGCACATGAACTTTGCAGTTAAGTCAGGTTGCACCACTCCTGTGTAACAGTGTACAGTGCCTATAGGTAATCTTCAGACCATGTCGGAATCATGACCTTCTCTTACATTACATGCTGAACTTTTTCCAGCTGTGTGTACCCTGCATAACCCTCATTATCAAAGTGAAAATTCAAGTTTTTGATCAGTTACTAAAATGTAATCATTGAAATGCTTGGTTCAGATAGGTGATCGGCCCCAGTAACGTAAACTTGGTACAAATAATCACCTTCCAGGTTGCACACCAGGCTAATGGCTAATAAACCAGCAGTTATTTGAAGTTTGCTCTTAGTTGTGCATGGTGATGGAAAAGTGCTTTCAAAAAGGGGTTTGGGGGAGGAGAGGTCTGTTTGTGCTCAGACAAGACCATGCCTTAAGTCTTTGGATTACTCTAAATACAGTAGTAGTCTAATTCAGTTATCTACGCATATCGATTAGAAAAATTTGTCTCAGTTCTTGTCGTTTGCTCGGTACTTTGCGCACTTGCTTAAACTTGAGTCAAGCCGTGCGACTCATTTCAGCTGAAACGCGATTCATGATTCAGTGCAGTGATTCTGATTCACAGTAATCCTTGCTCAGTGATCTCCACTGTTTGTTTTTCTTTATTTTTAAATCTACAGTACTGTACTTGCAGTGCAAATAGGTCTTCTTGGATCCTAAAACGTTTACTTAAGAGTCAACTGAAAGTAAATCAGGAACTAATCCTCAAGAACACAGGCTGCAGTTGCTTTTCTTTTCATTTTCAATCCATTACTCACTAAATGACATGAGATTTTTCAACAGTTTGTTATAAAATAAGCTTTGTTAATGATTTTGGACAACTGTAGGCTAATCAGTACCGTATTTTCCGGATTATAAGCCACAATATCAACGATCGGCTGCTAACGGGTATATTTTCATACATAAAGCGCACCTGGTTATAAGGCGCATGAAATGAAACAAAACTCTTAAGTTCCCTCGGAAGCTCAGTTTGGTCTTTACCTGGCGCAGGGCGTCTTCTTGCTTCCTCCACTTCCGTACCATTGATTCGTTAATGTTGAATTCTCTTGCAGCTGCTCTATGTCCACATACCGTATTACTCCACGATGCTGCGCACTACGGTTGCCGTAAGCTTTATAACTTACCAAGGCCGTGCTAAAACATTTTGACAGATTTATGAGCGCCGTGTACCATCTACAATCAGTTCTAGGTCAGGAAGCACAACCAGAATTAATTCATACATTAGATGCACCGCATTTTAAGGCGCACTGTCGATTTTTGAGAAAGTTAAAGGATTTTAAGTGCGCCTTATGGTCCGAGAAATACGGTAAGTGTTATAAAAATTAAGGTGGGCTCTGCTAGGATATAGACTATGAAACTCACCAGTTCATGGTACATTTAACTGATGGATTTGTCTGTACATAACCCAATAGCAAATCAGGGAGTGCCTGCACAATACAACTCCATTTCTGCATATGACTTGTAGAGTGTGGGGTTTTTTTTTTCCCCCTTATTTTATAAATTCAATATACATTATGGGAAAAATTTGCTCTGTACTCATCGTTTCTTGACGAGCCTTCTGGAACGAAGTAATGACGACAACCGAGGTACCACTACAATGTTGGGTAACAAAATAGACAAGGCACCCCGCCCAAAATACACTGTGCTGTGAATCTTGGTGGTGGCAACACTTGTGACTGAACATCTGGACAGGACTGAATGGAAAATGGCTGCTGTATGAAGTAAACCCTAAACATCTGCAGGTGGTCAGGAAGTTCACCATCCAACATGCCAACTGTCCTAAATATACCAACAAAAAGAAAACCTGTCTGTGTCAAATCAGATCCCTGTCCTAAATCTCATGCATAGACTTGGAAAGGAATCCATTGCAACTGAACCTGAACAATTCTGCAAGGAAGAACAGGCAAATATTCCTCAAACTAGGTGTGTAAAGACGTCCCAAAAACGCCCCAAACAGACTGATGAGTGTAATTAAAGCATAAGGTGGTTCCAAGTGCTCTGATTGACTGTAAAAAGACTAGAACTAAGGCTTATTTCAAAGTGGTGTGATGATTTTCTGTAGGCACTGCACATTTCACTGGGTTCTGTTGTTTGAGACATGGTTGTAAAACACTCGGATTAAGGCAAGAAAGTATCACAAATGGCCGAATGTTAATCCTGCTCATTTTTGCACTTAAGATATGAAATGATATTCAAGGTTAAAATCGGTGTTATGTGTGCTTGCTTTACTGTGCAAAAGTCTTAGGCCACCATTAGATTATATATACCATTATTGTATCAATTATATAATGACTATATATATTTGTCTGTATTTTTTGAGAACGCAACTAGAATATACAGAACATTTGTATGCAGTGTTTTAAAAATGGGGGGGGGGGAATCAGCTTCTACAGTGTATGCAGAATTATTAGGCAAGTGTATTTGAGAGGATTCTTTTTATTATTGAACAACAGCTATGTTCTCAATCAACCCAAAAGACTCATAAATATCAAAGCTTAATATTTTTGGAAGTTGGAGTGTTTTTGTTTTAGATTTGGCCATCTTTCTTTATGATGACACTCAAAAGCCTTCCATCCATAGATTCTGTCAGTTGCTTCATCTGTCTACGATCAACATTGCATGCAGCAGCCACCACAGCCTCCCAGACACTGTTCAGAGAGGTGTACTGTTTTCCCTCCCTGTAGATCTCACATTTTATGAGGGACCACAGGTTCTCTATGGAGTTTAGATCAGTTGAACAAGGGAGCCATGCCATTATTTTTTTCTTCTTTTAGACCTTTACTGGCCAGCCACGCTGTGGACTATTTGGATGCTTGTGATGGAGCATTGTCTTGCATGAAAATCATGTTTTTCTTGAACGATACCGACTTCTTCCTGTACCACTGCTTGAAGAAGGTGTCTTCCAGAAACTGGCAGTAGGTCTGGGAGTTGAGCTTCACTCCATCCTCAACCCGAAAAGGTCCCACAAGTTCATCTTTGATGATACCAGCCTATACCAGTACCCCACCTACACCTTGCTGGCATCGGAGTGGAGCTCTCTGCCCTTTACTGATCCAGCCTCGGGCCCATCCATCTGGCCCATCAAGAGTCACTCTCATTTCATCAGTCCATAAAACCTTAGAAAAATCAGTCTTAAGATATTTCTTGGCCCAATCTTGACATTTTATCTTATGTTTCTTGTTCAAAGGTGGTTGTTTTTCAGCCTTCCTTACCTTGGCCATGTCCCGGAGTATCGCACACCTTGTGCTTTTTGATACTCCAGTAACGTTGCAGCTCTGAAATATGGCAAAACTAGTGGCAAATGGCATCTTGGCAGCTTCACGCTTGATTTTCCTCAATTCATGGGCAGTTATTTTGCGCCTTTTTTTTTTTAACACGCTTCTTGCGACCCTGTTGGCTATTTGCAATGAAACGCTTGATTGTTTGGTGATCACGCTTCAAAAGTTTGGCAATTTCAAGACTGCTGCATCCCTCTGCAAGACATCTCACAATTTTTGACTTTTCAGAGTCTGTCAAATCTCTCTTCTGACCTATTTTGCCAAAGGAAAGGAAGTTGCCTAATAATTAAGCACACCTTATATAGGGTGTTGATGTCATTGGACCACACCCCTTCTCATTACAGAGATGCACATCACCTGATTTACTTAATTGATAGTTGGCTTTCAAGCCTATACAGCTTGGAGTAGGACAACATGTATAAAAATGATGATGTGATCAAAATACTCATTTGCGTAATAATTCTGCACACAGTGTATAGGCTACAGTGGCAAGTTTTTAGTGTGACGTCCCATTACACTTGTGCTAGAGCAGCATCTGGCAGCTTCATCTGGATGCCAGGTTGACTCTTGTGCAGTGTGGCAAAGCTTGATCAGGAGTTTTTTTTTGTTTGTTTTTCTGGAAAGGGAACAGGGTGAAAAGGATAAGATATGCCAAAGCTCACAAAGATTGGAATGAAGATGAGTGGGTAAGAGTATTATGAAGTGACGAATCCACTGTTCTGTTGACAGCGTTATATCTGGTCATCGTACCATTTGGTAAAACTACAAATGTAATGGAGGCCTAAGACTTTAGCACAGTACTGTAAGCTTTTTTGGCCTAACACCTTGACCACATCTACAGTGTGTTTACCTTTAAACAGTGGAGTATTTTATTTTATTTTTTAAGCTCAGAGCTCAAAATGGAAGAAAAGCTTTGTGAAACGGTGGCTTTTGTCAATGCTTCTTGGGTAAATTGTATGGCTGTCAGATGATTAATTATTTTAATTATTAGAATAATCTTGTACTCACATGTTTTACGCTTATTTTTTGCTTTTATCATGGGAAAATATAAACAGTATTCATTTTTTAGATTTTAATTAATAGATAACCTTTTCATCTCATTGGTCTTGTTACCAGAGACTGACTGCCTGTTTAATGCAACACCTGTTTCACGATGTTCTTTTGAGTAATGGCATATGCAAGCAGTTGTGTCCAGTAGCATTTTGCCAGTTTAAGATTATGTGGCTCCTCTGTCATTCACGTTTACTGACCAGTGACTGATTGTAATCTTTTAAATCATCTTAACTCCGTCTGACCTTTTATAAAGATTTTGTAAACCTATTTGATTTAATGTAGAATCAGGTTTTAGGCTCAGGTGTTGTCTTACGTTCTCAAGGAATCAATATTGGTACAGGTGTGTGCCGTTTAACATCTGCGTTACGTTCGGTGAAACAGGACGTTGACCAGACATTACCTTAGTCGCGTTTAGAAACTTTGCGCAGTGTTTAATTTTAAACAACAATATCAATTAAAACATATGAAGACGTAGTACAGTATTGTACAATACAGGAATTGTTATCTATTATAAAACTTGAAACACAAATGACAAAATAGAATGATACCAGGTATTTTAATGCCTTTCATGACTGCGATTCTCTTTTTTGTATTGGAAGGGATTGCTTGTACTAGTTTTCTGTCATTCAGACAAATCAGATGTACATAAGACCTTGGTCGTTAAAGCGAATTGGACGTTAAACGGCACATACCTACAGTGGTGTGAAAAAGTGTTTGCCCTCTTCCTGATATCTTATTTTTTTACATGTTTGTCACACTGAAGTGTTTCGGAATGTCAAACCAATTTAAATATTAGTCAAAGACAACACAAGTAAACACACAACGCAGTTTTTAAATGAAGGTGTTTATTATTAAGGGAGAAAGAAAATCCAAACTTGCATGGCCCTGTGTGAAAAAGTGATTGGCCCCTAAACCTAATAACTGGTTGGGCCACCCTTAGCAGCAACAACTGCAACCAAGTGTTTGCAATAACTTGCAATGAGTCTTTTACAGCATTGTGGAGGAATTTTGGCCACTCATCTTTGTAGAATTGTTGTAATTCAGCCACATTGGAGGATGTTCGAGCATGAACGGCCTTTTTAAGGTCATGCCACAGCATCTCCATAGGATTCAGCTCAGGACTTTGACTAGGCCACTCAAGTCTTCATTTAGTTTTTCTTCAGCCATTCAGAGGTGGACTTGCTGGTGTGTTTTGGATCATTGTCCTGCTGTAGAACTCAAGATCGTTTCAGCTTGAGGTCACAACCAGATGGCCAGACATTCTCCTTCAGGATTTTTTGGTAGACAGGCGAATTCATGATTCCATTTTATCACAGCAAGTCTTCCAGGTCCTGAAGCAGAAAAACAGCCCCAGACCATCACACTACCACCACCATATTTTACTGTTGGTATAATGTTCTTTTTCTGAAATGCTGTGCTACTTTTATGCCAGATGTAATGGGACACACACCTTCCAAAGAGTTCAGCTTTTGTCTTGTCAGTCCACAGAATGTTTTCCCAAAAGTATTGGGGATCATCAAGATGTGTTCTGGAAAAATTGAGATGAGCTTTAATGTTCTTTTTGCTTAGCAGTGGTTTTTGTCTTGGAACTCTGCCATGCAGGCCATTTTTGCCCAGTCTCTTTCTTATGGTGGACCCATGAACACTGACCTTAGCTGAGGCAAGTAAGGCCTGCAGTTCTTTGGATGTTGTTGTGGGGTCTTTTGTGACCTCTTGGATGAGCCGTCACTGCACTCTTGGGGTAATTTTGATCGGCCGGCCACTCCTGGGAAGGTTTACCACTGTTCCATGTCTTCGCCATTTGTGGATAATGGCTCTCACTGTAGTTTGCTGGAGTCACAAAGCTTTAGAAATGGCTTTATAACCCTTTCCAGACTGATAGATCTCAATTACATTCTTTCTCAATTGTTCCTGATTTTCTTTGGATCTTTGCATGATATGTAGCTTTTAAGGATCTTTTGGTGTACTTCAATTTGTCAGGCAGGTTGGGGGTTCATATATATAGGACAGATGGAGGTTAGGTTGAAAACTGGTGTAGAATTTAGTTATTCAGTAATATAATAGCATTTCATCTGCATTCCTTTGATTCATAAATCTCATTCATCACTGCAAAGAAGGAAAAGTTTTGTGTTTCTTTTTTTTTAGTTTAGTCCACCGACTTCTCAAACAGAAAACGGGTGAGTATGGCACACTGCAGTATGCGCTAAAGAAACTTTGGTGCTGTGATATACATAATACTGGATCAAATATTACAGCCTTTAAACCACTCGATACAGAAAACACTCCAGTCTTTAGAATGATGAACTATGTGGTGGACTTTGGTCCATCTTTGCACACTTGCTGGTGTAAACCTCACTGTTCAATCATAAGGCAAGTTCAGTCCTAAGCTGTTTAGACCCCGTTTACACCAGGACGTTTCATGCGACCCGAGTAACAGGGCTGTATCTGGATAGGGATAAGCTGCATAATGAGTAAGGGCAGACTCTGAGAGAGGGATTTAAATCTCAGTTGCCTTGGGAACATCTGTGGCAGGAGATGGAGAAATCTGACCTGAACTTCTCAGCCTGTTGTTTCTTGAGGAAAAGCAGAAGGAGACCACTGTCCAAAATGAACCACAAAGCATGTGTACAAACAAACAGTAGTACAGTGGTACCTCTTTTCTTGACCCATTTTGACTAGAAAAATTGGTCTCGGTTCTCGTTGTTTGCTCGGTACTTGGCGCACTTTCTTAAACTTGTATAACTTAAACTAAGTCGAGCAGCCTGACATGTTTCAGCGAAACTCAAGACAGGTTCACAATAGCTCTCACTCAGTGCAGATCTCCACTGTGTTGATTGTGTGTTTCTTTATTTTTACCTCTGCAGTATTCTTAGTGCAAACAAGTCCCTATGGGTCCTAAAATGGTTAGTAATGAAAGCCAACCGAAAGGAAAACAGGAACTAAATCTGCTTGGCTTTCAGGCTGCTGTTAGCGTTGGCAGCTCTGCTAGCACCATGAGTTCACCAGTAGAGTAAGTGTTTTGATTTTATTTTTCACTTTAAATCCATTACTCACTAAATTATGAGATTTTTCAACACAATATACTTTACAGATTATAAAATTAGCTTTGTGTTAATGATTTTTGGCCAACTGTAGGCTAATGTAAGTGTTAATGTGGAATAAGCTTGACTGTTATACAGTATAGAGTATTCAACTCCTCAGTTCATGAAACATTTAACTTTTGATGGATTTGTCGGAACATACCCCCTTCGTAAATCAGGGTGCACCATTACAACTCCTTTAATGCATGTGATGCCTCTTATACAGTGAGGAATTTCTGGGGGTTCATTCAATTTATGGGAAAAATTTGCTCTGTACTCGTCATTTTCGGTTCTCGACAAGCATTCTGGAACGAATTACCGACGAGAACTGAGGTACCACTGTACTGCTTGCTGTGGCTGCAATCAGGATCACAGCTTTGTTAAACATTTCTAACTGTCATCGTCGTCTAAATATTAAGTTCCGAAGATGGTGACTTCCTCATAAGCTTAAAGAAATGAAAGATTGTGGAAATCACAGCCTTTGATGCACATCTTTTGCAAACTGAATATGTAAACAAAAAGTATTATGAGTTTTACATATGACATGTATCAGATTTCAGTCTGGCTGAGCAGAGGCACGTGTGTAACTGCATACACTTAAAACCGTATCAGGCTACAATCCAGATACTATCACATAAAACATCCAGTGTAAATGGGGTCTTGGATACGATGCAACCTGAAGTCCAGTCACAGAGCCTGAAAGAAATGAACGACATTTACTGAGCACAGTTCAGTTGAGTCCACTGTGAAGTCAAAGTGTCCAGTATTACACATAATTTGATGGAGCGCCAAAATCACTGGTGTGTTCATCCAGAGCTCTTGTTCGTGGTCCGGACCTTGTGGTGAGGCAGAGCCTTTTCTAGAACAGCCTCGCCTGTTTCTTCAGCTCATTTTGTTTCCACTGGGCCAAGCGCTCAAAGTCGGCCATGCTCATTCCAAACACTCGGCAGAACTCGTCAGGGGACAGGTGTCTCTGCAGGACATAAGGTAGCAGAACTTAGAAGCAACTCATGGAATGAATGTAAAATAGGGAACAAAATAGAACCTCTAAGTGAAGGGAATGTGAAATCATATACGCTTGCCTAATTATTTTTTATTGACATTTATAGTTTTTCTTAGGTATATTTTATCTGCTTAATCTTGGCCCATTTTATCCCTCAGCACCAAATCACAATTCAGTGGTGATCCATAATCCTGTACTGTTGGATCAATGTCAACTCATGGACACCCTGTGAAAGCTTTTACGACGTACGATATATCGACTTTAAGATGGGAATCCGATAATATACGTAAACACATATTCAGCAGAAACTGCATTCTGAATTTCGAATTTCAAATTTTTCCGGGCAAGTGATACTCACTCTGATAGTCTGATAGGAAAAACCATGGCCTCTGTCATCAACATGCCTAAATTAAACTCTACACTCAGGTTGACTAACGGAAAAAAAACGTTTCTGCTCTTCTCGTTTAGTATCCAATCAATGAACATGTTTTATTTTGAATTGTCTGACACTAAGACTTCAAGTGTGCATTTTCGCCCGCTCGCTTTACTTTACCATGTCGGCAAAATCTGGAATTATTATTATTTTCACATTTAATAATATAAATGGACAGAATGAATGCTGTTGGCTTTATTTAGCTGACTTAATGTGATCATTTCTGATTAAGTTTGAAGGAAGAATCATCATTTGCTTCCAAAAGTTACATTGCCTTAGTTTGACTGACTATAATATATTTACCGTATTTTTCGGACCATAAGGCGCACTTAAAATCCTTTAACTTTCTCAAAAATCGACAGTGCGCCTTAAAATGCGGTGCGCCTAATGTATGAATTAATTCTGGTTGTGCTTTCTGACCTAGAACCGATTGTAGATGGTACACGGCGCTCATAAATCTGTCAAAATGTTTTAGCACGGTCTTGGTAAGTTACGAAGCTTACGGCCACCGTAGGTGCGCAGCATAGCGGAGTAATACGGTATGTGCTTCAGCATTAGGGTACGTGCATTCATTCATTTATTTTTGAAGCGGATTTCAAACTCAGTGCTATCAGTCACGCAGTACAACATGGACATAGAGCAGCTGTGAGAGAATTCAGCATTAACGAATCAATGATACGGAAGTGGAGGAAGCAAGAAGACGCCCTGCGCCAGGTAAAGACCAAACTGAGCTTCCGAAGGAACTTAAGAGTTTTGTTTCATTTAATGCGCCTTATAACCCGGTGCGCTTTATAGCCCGGAAAATACGGTAATAATAAATAATTTTAGGCTAAAAATGATTTATTGTCATGTTTTACAAAATATTTGATAAATTATATGATCTATTAATATATCATGTATAATGAATGATAATGAATGTAAAGTGAATTACAAAAATTACAATTTACTTTATATTTTATTCTTTACCTATGATGAATTTAATCTGGTCTGGTTCTTGCTCTCGAGTCCAACTTGACTACTAAAAGTCTTGGTCTTGACCACAACACTACTTTTTATAGCCATTAAGAAAGCTTTATTCTTCCGATGCAACATATAGAATACTGTTGACTGCATCAATAACCATGTTAAAACCTCACTCGTTTGACAAATAGGACTCCACTAATAAACTTTTGACTGCTGTTACTAATGCTGATGGTGGAAAGATGATCCCACTAACACCACACAATCAAGAGGAATGCCCGGTATCAAGAGTATGGAGTGTTTCAATAGTGATCTGAACATGAAGACTCTGAATGAGTGTAATGTAGTGTACTTGCCTCCAGACGTGTTCTGTCCACATCAGCAGGAAGCTGGTTACGCCCTCTAACACTGACTATCAGATCCCGGTACGGATAAATCTAAAGGTTAAACGGAAGGACATGTAACAAAGAATAAGCTCAGAATATACTTTTATAAACTTTTATATAATATTTTTTTTTTTTATTCGGCATGTGCAAATGTTTAACCACCAGTGTTGTAATCTCTCAAAATGTAATTGCCGTAATACCTGTATTAAAGTGTTTCAATCAAATTTAATTTCTGTTAGAAAATCAACAAAATTTGACCAAGGGGTTCCAGACATTTACTTAATGTTGTGTTCAACTATCAGGAATTTCTCCTCCTAATCCTAAATAAACGAGTATAGCTAAATTGTTATACTTTTATAGAAAGCCAAACAAAAACCAGCACTAACACCTAAAAAAGAAAACAAGGTTACAGGTGACTAAATACTTTTTAAAACTAATTTTCATATATAAAGCTGCCCAAACCAAAAGTGTATCAACTTGCATGTTTAAGGTGGTAGTAACTACCTAAGGTGAGGTGTTGCAAGAGGATGATCTGGCTATAAATACCTGTGGGGTGTGTGACACAATTCATAGATTGAGAAGAGGTGGTACAGTACAGTGAATGTCTCATTCGATGTGGGCAAACTGAGCCACAAAGCAGATGTCAATGATTGGCAAAAAGGAGTGATTGCATTTGGACGTGCCAAAGGCCATAGTGTGAAGGAAGTATCTGAATCTGCAGTTGTATCGAAGTGTAGGGTCATATGGGTCTACCAGCTGTGACAAAAATCCCAGTCTACAGGAAATTCTCGACTCGATGGACAGGGACTGCCTTTTATTTCATGGCTTGTGAATAAAATTTCCTTTGCTTCCAAGAAAAACTTGCTACTAGAAGTCAACACAGGTCCTTCACAACCAATTTCTGAAAGAACGCTCAGCAGGGAACTGCATAGCATGAACATATGGAGCAGTGTGGCACACGGGACGTTTACTCACTTCTGCTCACAAAGCTTCCCGGTGACACTGGGGGAAAAAAATTTGACTGTTCATGACTGGAAACATGTTATCTGGTCAGATAAATCTCATTTCTGCCTGAATGTGAATGAAGCTAGGTGTCGTGTTCATCGAAGACCTCAGGAACCCTTCAATGAGGACTGCATGCAAGGTGTGGTTCAAGCTGGAAGAGGTTCTGTGATGTTCTGGGGGTGTTTTAATTACCTGGGTCCTTTCATTGAGGTGACAGGAAATTTGAACCACAATGCCTACACTGAGCTGCCGGACAACCAGGTTTTGCCTTTTGCTCATTATGTTACAGATTGACATAACATTCCTATTAGTGTATGACAATTCTTGCATTCACAGGGCTGCAAATGTGACTGATTTGCATGCTGAGCGTTCAGGAGCAGTCACACGTCTGGACTGGCTCACAAAATCACCAGATGTGAATCCTTTTGAATATCTGTGGGAGTTCCTGGCCGAACTGCACAATTTTTTGATGCAAGTGTAGCTGAACATTGATGTCGCTTACATCCAGAAACTTGTCCAGTCCATGTCAAGACCTAGCTGTCATTCTTGGTCTTTGAGATATTACACTCTATTAGGTACATTTCAGTCACAGGTAAGCTTGTACATCAGGTCGGGCCAATTTAGCATAATTAATTAACCTAGTGCATGTCATTGGACTGTGGGAGCAAACCTGAGTCAACCCATGCCATGGACTCCACACAGAAAGGACCCAGGTTGCTCCACCTGGGATCGAACCCAGGAGCTTCTCGCTACCGACCGAGCCACCCACATAGAACCATGTACAACCCAATTTTTTTAATTCAGACATTCAAATAATGTTACATTACTGAAATAATTTCAGTAGCACCATCATTTGTCAGTAACCCTAGTGAAAGTGATTTGTGGTACTGGACTACAGGCTTATGACACGAACCAGCTTGGTTCTCTATCAGACTGCATTGGCTCACCTTGTATTCTGAAACAGAGGACAGAAGAGAAGCAGGAATCAGTACTTTATACACTACTGTATAGTTTGTTGACTGGTGATGTAGCTTAATTGAGAGTGTAATTACCTCTGTAGCCCCAGTTCACTGCATTGGTGCTGTCATAATGGAAGAAGTCAGCACTGTGGGGCTAAAAACACACAAGGAGACCTGTTAGATGCCATGCTATTTGTATTTGTGAGCAACCATAAAAGAGAAATACACAATGTTCCCTTAAGCCCACATGCAGTATTCAGCCAAGAAATGTTTAGCTCTTTAGTTTGCTTATTGGACTGGGGCTATGTGACTGGTGTAGCTAACAGGCAAGGGAAGCTTATGGCCTTAGGTTTAGCTTTATAGAACTGTGTACCTAAATCATTACACACTGTGTAGAAAGGAACTACATTAGAAGTATTTAATGCAAGCCTAGCCCGTGGGTGGATTAGTGGGTAGCACCGTCGCCTCATAGCAAGAAGGTCCTGGGTTTGATCCCAGGGTGGGGTGGCCTGGGTCCTTTCTGTGTGGAGTCTGCATGTCCTCCCTGTGCCTGTGTGAGTTTGCTCTGGGCACTCTGGTTTCCTCCCAGTCCAAAGACATGCATGTTAGGTTAATTAATTACGCTAAATTGGCATGGTTTGATTGTGTTCTCTGGCGGTAGATGGAGTGCCACGCTGGCTGAAGTAGTCTCAGTCGCATCAAATGCGGACCCCGCACCGAAGCGCCAGGATAATGATGATGAATGCAAGCCTAGCCCAAGGTTTGAACACAGGTGCTCAGGAGTTGCTGTTTCCAGCAGCTGGCTCATATTCCCAAGCCACAGGAGCAGCTACAAACAGTGTTAAGGCCGTTACACAACGAACACGATTTCTAAGTGCGATTTATTCGGCAGCTCATGTGTAATGACGGTATCTTCCACACCAAAAGCGATTTTTAAAGTGCAAAAATGCGACTTTATTTTATTTGCCCTCTGTTCTTCGGACAAAAACTGAATGACCAATCACCGTCGCTTGTGGTGTTGGCATGGCAACGATCACGCTGGCTGATCGCGTTTAAAACCATATACCTAGACGCTGCATTGGCTGCTTCGGCTCGTTGCTGCGATACATCGACGCGCCCGCCATATTGGTCCAGGCAAGACTGGCTTGTAAACAAATATTACAATAACCTAATTATTTCTCAACCGATTTTAATGAGTCGTTTTTATATTCAAGGCTTTTATTCTATGTGGAGTACAAAAAATAAACTCCAGTTACTTTGAATCTAAATAGAGAGGAATGTGCGTCAGTGTCATCCTTGTTATAAGAAAACTCAAGTTTTTTGTCAAGCATGGATTTGGATTATTTCCCTTGATTAATAAGTGTGGAAACGTCCCCTTATAATATAATGTACATGAAATGATTAGAAGTTTTTTTTTGCATCTTGATGCATGCTCAATAATCCAGGTAAGAAAAATCCCAGAAGTTTAATCTGTTCATCTGGACATAGGTTTTGTGGGAGAAACATTTCATCACTCATCTAAGTGACTTCTTCATTCTCAGCTAGTTGGAAAACTATAATTGTCATTAATGGCTATGGCAAACTGCATATTAAACTGGTCACCGGTCCCACCATTGTTATGCAATGGTGCTGGTATCAGTCGTTATGCAATGGTGCTGTATATAAGGTTGGGGAAGTTTTCCAACTAGCTGAGACTGAAGAAGTCACTTAGAACCGTTTCTCCCACAAAACCTATGTCCAGATGAACAGATTCAACTTCTGGGAAGGTTTTTTTATGTTCTCTAAATGCCTTTTTCTGTTTATTGGAGCTTTTCTTTTGCCCCAGGTCAGAACTCGGTTCATTCACTTTGAAATAGTGAAAGAAAATCTAAATTGTGCACCTTTTAAGTTCTTATAATTGGCCATCATTGACAATAATGAACTCAGCAAATAAAAATGAAATATTGAAACACTTGCAGTCAGTCAGCTTTCTGTTTGTTATAACAGATACAGGTCTACTCAAAGGCAATATAAAGTACAGTACAGCATATTATTAGCCTATGAATACAATAAGATGTAGTCTAATAAATAATATAATTAATAAAATAATAAAGTAGATATTGTATATTATGAAACTATTTTATACAATTATTATATTACTATTTATACTACATATACTATGTACTATTGCAAATCTATTACTATTATTGTTTTATTATATTTCTATTTATTAGACTAGAATCGGGCATGTTTTGTTCCAATACAATCTTTGGCGAATTGTGAGCAGTTGCTTGGACCAATATGGCGACGGGGTTGACGCCTGATCCTGCAGCCAATGCAGTGTCTAGGAATATGATGTCCATGTTTGAAACCGATAACTTGGAAAGACGGCGGATCAGCTTTTACTAATGAAGATGTATATGTGGAGCTGAATCGCTAGAGGGCACCCTTACAAGTGTAACGTTTCTGAGATCGATGAAACCCAAAATTCTGTTCCGAAGGAGTTAGAGAGAGCTTGTAGTTTAGCGCTGCTCGTGTAACTTGTGAGCTAAAAATAAAGGACTTGAACTTCTGAGCATATAAAAGAGATGTTTGGCTGAAAGTACACAAAATTAACGTCACCCAGGAAAAAATGTACTGTGAACTTTGACAGTAGAACCATGAAGTGGCCAAATTACCACCAAAATTCATAGTAGAACTGTGAACTTCATGGTCAAACCGTGAAAGTTCACCTTAAAACTGTCAAGCAATTGACAACTGAACCTCATTATTTATTTTATAGGCTAGTTGATGAAATGATAAGGCTATGGTAGAAACTTCAGAGACATACGTTAAAGACACAGATATTTTATGGATGCCACGTCTTTTCTGGAGGACACAATTGCATGTAGAAAGAAATAATGCTGAACTGTCGTTGCTTAGACATGTATTTTACCGCTTAACATGCAGAGCCGTAAAAACAAACCTGTTCCCTGTAATCAGATGCATCACTGCTCTGCTTGGTATAGGAATTATAGTATAAAGTAGGACAGTAACACATTAAAACGTATTTTTGCTTCGAAAAACTTGAACCAGGTGGTGAAATAAAAAACAAACAAACTGCGTGGCATCCGATGTAATGGCTTTTACTGTTCATATGCATTTGTAGTTGGTGTGATGATTTAGACATGCAATTATTTGCCATTTTTTACAGTACAAAACTTAATAAGCAGACACGAAACAGGGCTTGGCTGCTGATTACATTTTAAATAATTCATCCATAATGTAGGGCTACTGCTGATGTCCACTGTTTAGCAGAAACACAAACGAGTGTAAAGTTTTACAACACACACCAATCACTTTATTAGATACTCCTTGGTTCTACACTCATTTTCTATTTCATCAGTTCCACTTACCAATTGCAATTTGTAGTTCTACAGTTACAGACTGTAGTCCATCTATTTCTCTACATACTTTGTTAGTCCCCTTCACTCCATTCTCTAATGGTCAGAACCTGTACAGGATCACCCCCAACCAAAAATGTCCAGCCACCAGCATCCTGTAGGCAGCATCCTGTGAGCACTGATGAAGGATTAAAAAATGAGCTGCTGTTTGTGACTTTATATCTACAAGGTGGAGCAATAAGGTAGATGTGCCGAACACAGTGCCCAGTGTTTAAAAACTCCAGCAGCACTGCTGTGTCTGCATCACATCTGTGTCACTGACGAGAACGATCCACCGGCCAAATAGTACCTGATCTGTCAAGGTCCTGTCGGGGGCTGGACCATCAGAGAAAAGAGTAAAGTGAACTAACAAAGTATTTAGAGAAACAGATGGACTACAGTCTGTGATTGTAGAACTACACAGATAAAATGGACAGTTATTGCAGAAACAAGGAGGTGTAGCTAATGAAGTGATGGGTGAGGGTGTATCAGTGCTTCTATGGCCTAGCATCAGTCTGTATTTCAGACTCATGTCATATAAAGTCTTGTCTGGGTCTTGTAAAGGTCTGTAGCACATGGACCTACGTATTTTGGTAAATATTGTTAGGTGTTATTGTACAGCCTTGGTTTAAGAAACTTATCAAATATTCTTAGTTAAACCCTTGCATTTGGAACCTCCCAATGCCATTATTACACAGCCAAACCTTTTCTAATTTGGAATCTCTCCAAATACCCGTGTCCTTGTGGACTCTCCTCTTCAGTCCCTGACCCCTCTCCCCCAGGTTTGACCAATTCTCTGAGGACTTGACTTTCTTGGCAACAAACTGTTGTTCCTTTTAATTTCAGGACTGTTATGAATTGCAGTACCTCACTGGTTCTACTGTTAAAGCAGAAAATACATTTAATATCAACACTCAGCCTAGGTGCTTGGGTGGAGCAGTGGCAATTTCTTTGCCCCACACAGTGTTGACCTGGGTCAAGTTCTAGCAGTGCCTTCTGGCCAGGTCAGGCCTTACCCACACATGATTGGCTAAATCTGAGTAAGGGGAGGCTGGATGGAGAGTGGATCATAAGTGAGGGATAATATTGACATCCCAGTTCTCTGACCTAAACCCCACTGCAAACTTGGGGGAGCTGAATTTGGAGAGATTCTGTATTGACGAGTGTCTCGGACTATCAAGCACACCTGGAGAAAATGTGCATTGCCAGTGTGAAATTAAATTCATTATGCACAAAGACATTATTTCATAATCATCCATATCATTTATCAGTTATCCAAAATCAGTTGGTGAGCTCTTACTCTGTTTAGGCCATTCCTCCTGTACCCAGGCAACGAGGCTGATTTAGAGATGAAGGAATCTGTGTAAAACCAAACAAACACAGGTGGGTGACAACAAACTTACTCTGACTGGGTTTAGATACGAAGCTGAGCATAGAGTACCATTCACACATACGTTTGTCTCTTTTTTCCTCATTAGTACTTCCATTGACATAATGATTACTTTAGCTAATTAATACTCCACCTATACCTAATCTTAATCTCATTACCTAAAGGCTAATCTTTTGGCTCTTTTGGTTTATGAAATCAAGGGTGCAGTTTTTGTAAACAAGCAGTTAAAATTGTAGCTTTACATTTACAGCATTTAGCAGACACCCTTATCCAGAGCGACTTATAATTGGTACAGTCTTACAATCCAAGCAATTGTGGGTTAAGGGTCTTGCTCAAGGACCCAACAGTGGCAGCTTGGCGGAGGTGGGATTTGAACCCTGGACCTTCTGGTCCAAAGTCCAGTACCTTAACCACTATTCTATCACAGCTTTACTATATAGGTAGAGATCCTGACATTTTCCTTTAGGATTTGGTGGTCTAATTCAGAATTTATTGATCCATCAGTGATGGGATAAGGTCACGCTTACTCTCACAGAGTTTAGATACTTAAGAGTAGAAAAAGCTTAGAGTAGAATAACGTTCACATACATGCTCGTCTCTATATTTTTGTCAGTACTTTCCAAGGACAGAATGATTACTGTATCATAATCATTTGTAAAATGGTACAAACATTTGAGATCCATCCATCCTTCTGGGGACATTTCTTTCAAAGACTAGGGGAAGCTCCCCACTCACAGTTATGGTATTGTTCTGTTTATGGGGACTTTCCATTGACATGATTACTGTAGCGCATTAATTCTACACCTATCAATCAATCATGTTTATTGTCACATCACATTGGAACTGTGGTAGCCTAGTAGTTAAGGTACTGGACTCTGGCCCAGAAGGTCCAGGGTTCAAATCCCACGTCTGAGAAGCTACTACTGTTGGGTCCTTGAGCAAGGCCCTTAACCCACAATTGCTTGGATTGTATGACTGTATCAAATTGTAAAGTTGCTCTGGATAAGGGCACCTGCTAAATGCTGTAAATGTAAATCAATGTGCAGGTGAGTGAAAAACCTACATCTAACCTTAATGTCAGTAACCAGTAACGTTGTTTTTTAAGATTACACTTGCAGTTTTTGTAAACAAGCAGTTAAAGTTGTGAGGAGGACTAAATGTCCCCAGGAGGTCAAAAACGTGATTTTCCTAAATATGCTTTCTCTTGGACTACGCAATCATGTAACAATAATGCACAAACAGTAGAGGGAGCTCTCTTCATGCTTATAGACATAAAGCAGTACAAAGTGTGTATTATTTTGTAACATTAGAACGGAAGCATTTCTGAAATGTAAGGTCATGAGGAAAATAATTCTCTTTTAGTTCTGTGATTATATGTTTAAATAAGATATAATACTCTAATCCTTATCTGAAGAATTTACAGTGGTACCTTGGTTCTCGTCATTAATTAGTTCCAGAAGGCTTGTCGAGACCCGAAAACGACGAGTAACGAGCAAAATTTTCCCATAACTTACAAAGTAAATTGAATTCATCATTATTACATTATGACATAATCACTATTACACAGCTTGCTCTTGGAATGATGTTGATTGTCGACAGAGGAATGCTTCAGAGATGGTTTTCCAGCCTGATGAGCATCAATGACTCTTTTTCTGAAGTCCACAGAAATCTCCTTTGTTTTTGCTCATGGACTTCCACAAACGTGTTGTAAAGACTCATATTAAGAGTCCCTGAGGTGTTCTTGTACCACTGTTTGTCTATGGAGATTCCATGCCTGTTTGCTTCATATTATGAATCCCTTAGCAGTGTGCCTGTATTGGCAGATATAACTAGATGGGTGTCCACAAACGTTTGACCTTGACCAAGTCTGGTGTATTTGTTCTAGTGTAGCAAAAATCCTACATCAAATAAAGTACAAAAAAGTCAGCTAGTATGAAGAAGCCACATGTGTAACCCTTACTGCCTCTGTAACAATGAACAAGTAATAATGAACAATATACAATTACAGACTGTAGTCCATCTGTTTCTCTACATACTTTTAGTCTCCTTTACTCTGTTCTCTAATGGTCAGGACCCCCACAGGACCACCACAGATCAGGTATTATTTGGGTGATGAATCATTCTCAGTCCTGCAGTGATGCTGATGTGGTGGTGGTGTTTTAGTGTGTGTTGTGCTGGTATGAGTGGAACAGACACAGCAGTGCTGCTGGACGTATTAAACACCTCAGTGTCACTGCTGGACTGAAGAATGTACACCGGCCAAAAATGTCCAGCCACCAGCATCCTGTGAACACTGAGGAAGGTGGAGTAATATGGTAGATTTGTCTAATAGTGCACAGTGAGTGAACACAGTGTTTTAAAACTCTGCTACAACTGCTGTGTCTGATCCAATTGTACCAGCTCAACACACACTAACATAACACCAGCACATCAGTGTCACTGCAGTGTTTAGAGGGGTACACCACCCACATAGGCTTTCTCATACATGGCCCCCCAACTATGGAATAAACTTCCCACTTTAGTTCGAGATTCAGACACTCTACAAATTTTTAAGTCTAGGCTAAAGACATACTTATTTACACAGGCTTTTGACTAGATTTAGACCAGGATGCATGGCTTGGGTCATTGGGCCGGAGTCCTGGGTCATGGCTGGCCTGCCTGCCTTGTCCGTTAGCCGGGAGTGGTCGAGTGGGCGGTGTCTGGCTGAACTAGGCTTCGCGTCCTCGTGATCTTGACTCGTGCATCCTTGCCTTAGAATAAGGGCAGAGCTGGTGGGTTCATAGCCAAAGAGTCTTATGGTGATCATAGACGTTGGGTTGCTGTCTTCTGCCTCCCGTGGGGTTGCCGATGTCCTCATGTGATCCCTCTTGGCTGTGTTTTCCTACCAGTTTACTTTCTCCTCTTTCTAGCTATTGCTGCTATAGCTAATGCTTGCCGGGGTCTCATGCTACACTTGGCATCAGTGATTTGTTTAATAGACACTGTGCTCTTAATCATAACTAAATTACATTTTCTGTTTTCTCTCTCCGAGCTGTGTTTCTGGCAGTTCCAGCCCCACACATGATGTTCATCTGCTGTAGCTTCCACTCAAGCTGCTCCTCCGTCATCAGCGCCATCCCCACCATACCCGGGCCACTTAATGCCCGATGTGCATACTTCACATTTTATTTTAACTTTGACTCCATGGACTTTAGTTTCGCTCTTAGATTTATCATCTACGCCGCCCAAGAGGTTTGGGTCCCTTTTTTTGAGTCTTGGTCCTCCCAAGGTTTTTCTTTCCTATAACACTCAGGGAGTTTTTTTCCTTGCCACTGTCGCCCTAGGCTTGCTCAATTTGGTATTGGACGTAGTTATTAGGAGATAATCTAAACTTGTAAAGTTGCTTTGAGACAATGCTCCATTGTAAAAAGCGCTATATAAATAGATCTGACTTGACTTGACTTGACTTGACATAGGACCTGATCTGTGGTGGTCCTGTGAGGGTCCCTGACCATTAGAGAACAGAGTAAAGGGGAATAACAAAGTATGTAAATAAACACATGGACTATAGTCTGTACTTGGAGAACTACAAAGTGCATCAATATGGTCAGTAGAACTGATAAAATAGACAATACGTTTAGAAACAAGGAGGTGCACTTAAAGTGATTGATGAATATTGTCATTGGTGTATATTATAATCCTTTTTGAAGTCTTTCATGAAGTGTCAGAGCCTATTGCAGCTGAAATAATGTGTGAAATTCAAGCGTGTGCAGTTTGCAGCAAAAGTAAAGATGAAGAGATGTGCAGTTTAGATGCACAGTAGAACAGTGCAAGACATTAAAGAGTTGTATATTATAGGGGTTATTGAAGTGCACGATGGCTTGTGGGTAGAAATGAAATGCCTATGAATCTTGTGTTCTGAATGCCAATTGTTCCATGGCATCTCACAGATGGATAAACTTAGAACAGTCTAGTGCAGGATGACTGATGTCTTTCAGGTGCTGGCTGGCTTACCGAGGCATCATTTGTGGAAATGTGTTATAGGGAGTGTCTGCCTGAAAAGTCTGAAAACAAGTCTGTTTTTTTATGGTAGTGTAGCCAGGAGAAAGCCTTTTCTTTATTAGAAGTGTATGCTACAGCATACTTATATACAGCTTCTGGATATGAACATTTCTGGCACAATGTCCAATGAATAGATGAGACAAAAGTAAATGTCTGGTCACAATGCTCTGGACCATGTTTGATGGAAGCCAAACATAGCACGAACACTTGCAGCGTGACTTGTTTCAGAAAACTCGATTCATGATTCACAATTCAGTACACAGTGATTCAGATTCTTAATATCCTTGCTCAGAGAAGATCTCCACTGTGTTTATCGTGTTTTACTTTCTTTTTACATCTACAGTACTGTAATATTAGTGTAAATAAGTCTCCATGAAAAGGTTAGTTCATAAGAGCCAGCAGAAAACAAAACAGGAATTGAATGCTCCAAAATTCAAGCTGCAGTTAGCTTAGCAGCTATGCTAGTGCCCTGAGTTCACTTTCAATCCATTACTCACTAAATTACATGGTATTTTTCAACACTTTATTATAAAATAAGCTTTGTGTTAATGATTTTGGCCAACCGTAGGTTAATGTAAGTGTTTTAAACATTAACTTACTTATCATTACTTATCAGTGGCTCCGCTATATAAAGTAAACACTCGTTAAACTCCTCACTTCATGACACATGTAACTTATGATGTATTTGTCGGAGCATATCCCCATCGTAAATCAGGGAGCACCTGTACAATACAACTCCATTAATGCATATAATGCCTTATATGACACTGTCTGTCAGGGCATTTTTGGCTTCCATCAATCATACCAACCTCTTAAGTGTTACAGCTTTCCATAGACAGGGTAGTAACAGTACATTACTGTATTTTATTAAATAATTATTGTGAATTTCCATAAATTACCAAAGGTTGAGCATGTTTGTAACATGTCTTGATGCATACTCAGTAATCCAGGTGAGAAAATTACAGAAGTTGAATCCGTTCATCTGGACCTAAGGTTTAGGCTTCCACTTGTCTTTTCAGAGGTATCGCTGACAAATTTACGTATGGTTTGCGTATAGTTTTCTTGTGAAAATACCCTTATATTTACATTACAGTAGCATAAAAAGACTGTTTCACAGAACATAATGCGGCCGTTAACCGGCGCACACCTGTACTACAATAATACAGCTACGTATTGAAGCCCAACAACTCTAAGCCAAACACTCTGATATAACACAAAGAGCAGAAATTACTCAGACAAACAACACTCACCACACTGTGAAAGGAAACCAAGAAGACATAAACTCTGTAAATGACTCACCGCTGTCTGCGCTGTACTGGGATCTAGGGGCTAGAAAGAGAGATGGGGAGAGAAGAACGTAAGATAAGAAAAAAGATCAGCGTGTTTATAGCTCTCTTTGCTATCTCAGAAGTAAATGCTGGTGTGAATGTGCCTGCTTTCAGGCTGTTGGTCATGAATAATACAGTAGAGGATGAGCACAAAATCAGTGAGGAAGACAAAAAAGAGGTATGGGCGGGAAATGCACACGGAGGCGTGGGTATATTTAATGTTGTGATTGTGTTTACTGATACTACCCACCTTTTACTCACACATACATTACAGAGCCGAAAGTGCATGGACACCTGACGTCTAAAACCATGACTGTTAATATGAATATTGTAAGAATGTTATACGAATGCTTATCTGCTAGCCTCCACTCTTCTGTGAAGGATTTCCGCAATCAAGAGTGTTAATGAGCTTGGGTATTGATTTTGAGCAATAGGCCTTGACTTGCAGTCAGCATTCATATTTATCCCACAGGTACTAGATGGGGTTGCGGTCAGGCAGTGGCGGGTGGTGGTTTTTAAAATAGGGGAAGCACATATGTTCACTTGCCGCCACTTAATTTTACTAATCAACAATAGTGCTGCGCTTCCTATATCCCTCCAGTGGAGCTGCAGTTTGTTGCGTTACCTAATACAAAGGCTGAATCCAAGGTCGGGACTGAACTGGGGATCTATGGAGGTTAAGGCGACCACGCTAACCACTTGCGCTGCCGTGCCGCCCCACAGGGCAAATGAAAAGTGCACTGTGTACTCCTTGCATCAACATGTATTTCATATATGGATTGTATCTGGATACAGTCCATATATGGATACACCGTTTATACTTTTCACCAAAAGACATTCCCAATGTGACCACACACTTTTGTTTACAATTTTAAACCTCTGTTTCTAGTGATTTCTTTTAATTGGGGACTGTGGTGGCCTAGTGGTTAAGGTGCTGGACTCTGGACCAGAAGGTCCTGGGTTCAAATCTCCCCTCTGCCAAGCTGCCACTGTTGGGTCCTTGAGCAAGACCCTTAACCCACAATTGCTTGGATTGTAAGACTGTATCAACTGGAAGTCGCTCTGGATAAGGGCGTCTGCTAAATGCTGTAAATGTAAATCTAATTGCAAGGGACTAAAGATTTTTTGTTGTTGTGCACAAAAATGTGAATAGTTTTGCATTGTTTACATTTCAGAAATAAAAAAAGAAATGTATTTTGTCGAATGTAAAATTGATAGTCGTGGAACTGTGGTAGCCTAGCAGTTAAGGTACTGGACTCTGGACCAGAAGGTCCAGGGTTCAAATCCCACCTCTGCCAAGCTGCCACTGTTGGGTCCTTGAGCAAGACCCTTAACCCATAATTGCTTGGATTGTTAGATTGTACCAATTGTAAGTCGCTTTGGATAAGGGCGTCTGCTACATGCTGTAAATGTAAATGTAAATGTTCAACTTAGCTATGGAAACCTAGCTCCTGATGAACAGTTCTTTGGCTGAATGTTGACACTGCTTCCAGGGACAGTTTAAAACTCTGTAGTGAGTGTTGCAACCAAGGCCACACATATTATTTGATAGGTGGCATGCCAAAGTCACTGAACTATTAATTTGGCTATGTTCAGCGTGCTTCGATCAAATAGAATTACTAGCTAATGAGAATAATGTGACCAGTTGGGCAAGTATCTGTAAAGGAACAGAACCAAGGACTAGCTACACCTGACACCACTTGTTCACTCGCCTTGGTCTTCAAGTCAGGGACGGAACCAGTTGGGAGATCTCTTTCATCTGTGCTGCAACAGCAACCCTTGCCGACCCTGTGATCAACCAACATCTTGCCCAGGGATCTGCTCTGGGAAGCATGTGCTATGTATTCTCCTCAAAATGTTGATGGAGCAGAAACGACCCTGACTAAAAAAAGCTGGACCAAGAAACCTCTGATTTAGCTTCTCAGACAGGCTTGCATATTCAACCCAGAAACTTATGAATGATTCTCAAACCCCCCGCCATCAACACACAGCATGAGCAGCCTGGAAAAGGCTTAAAATGGATGAAGACATGATAAATCTGAGCCTGCACTCATGATTGCCTGTCTTTACTCTGGCTTTGAATAGAAGAACACAGGTCAGCTGACCTTTGTATGTGTGTGTGTAGCCACAGATGACAAACTGCATTGGTAATCTTCGCTCGTGTCTGCTGTCCATCACATGAAAATGGTCTTTCTCAAAGATATGGGGTCAAGGGCTGTATCTATGCATCATACATAGATTGAAATCAATAGAGCAAACCTGGATTTAGATTCAAGGAAAGATTATTTAACAGTAGCAACCAATAACCAATAAGTGATTGCATTTGGGCGTGCCAAAGGCCATTGTTTGAAGGAAGTAGCTGAATTTGCTGGTGTATAGAAGCATAGGGTCATATGGGTCTACCAGCAAAGGGAAAATTCTTGTCTTGATGAACAGTGACCGGTATTTATTTCATGTAATCTGGGGATTTGGGTTGATTATGATCATTATTATTATTATTATTCTAATATTACTAATGACTGACTGCACCACCTGACATTTTCTATGTGGGGAAACTGACCCTATTTAAAAGTAAATGCATAAAGAGTGGTGCCAAAATCACACTTCGCACACTACACAAAAAAATGCAGTTTATTTCCATTTTGGCCTTCTCAAATATGTTAATACTGAAATATGTTGACAATGAAATGGTATATTGTAAAAGGTTAACACAGTTTAAACAAGTTAGTTAATGATGTCTATTTTTTACCTTAATTGCCATAGTAACTGCAGTCATGCTTTATAACATGGATCAAATTTGTACCTGACCTGTAGTAATATTATGCTCAATCAACCTTATGTACAGTGGTGCTTGAAAGTTTGTGAACCCTTTAGAATTTTCTATATTTCTACATAAATATGAGCTAAAACATCATCAGATTTTCACACAAGTCCTAAAAGTAGGTAAAGAGAACCCAGTTAAACAAATGAGACAAACTATTATACTTGGCCATTTATTTACTGAGGAAAATGATCCAATATTACATATTAGTGAGTGGCAAAAGTATGTGAACCTTTGCTTTCAGTATCTGGTGTGGCCCCCCTGTGCAGCAATAACTGCAGCTAAACGTTTTCTATAACTGTTGATCAGTCCTGCAGTCCTTGGAGGAATTTTAGTCCATTCCTCCGTACAGAACAGCTTCAGCTCTGGGATGTTGGTGGGTTTCCTCACATTAACTGCTTGAGTTCACAAACTTTCAAGCACCACTGTAGACACATAATGTGCTATTTTGCTTCTCTAAAATCCGTTTGAGGGATGCATGGTGCAGCAAGGGGTAAACGTGCTCGCCTCCCTGGTTTGATCCCGACTTCGGACTCCGTTTGTGAAGAGTGTGCATGCCCTGCATTAGATTAGTTGGTCGCTCTGAATTGCCTCAATTGAATGTGTCTAGTGTTGATGTAACCTTGCTCTGTCATGAATAGCCATTGATGCTGATACGACATTAGATGAAAAAAAAACAAACAATAACAAACACAAAATAAAAAAAAGAAGAAAACAAAAGCCGCATTCTGGAAATCAGGCAGCACATTTATTTGCTGACCTTATCAAGCAGATGGCGTTGCACAAGGATGCTTGAGTTATAAATACTTGCGAGGTGCGTGACAGGATTCATAGATTGAGAAGAGGTGGTACAGTGCAGTGAATATCTTGGCTGATGTGTGGAAAATGGGTCGCAAAGCAGATGTTAATGATCTGCAAAAATAATTGACTGCATTTGGGTGTGCCAATGGCTACAGTGTGAAGAAGTAGCTGAATCTGCAGATGTGTCAATGCATAGCATCATATGGGTCTACCAGCAGTGGCAAAACTCAGTATTCCGGAAATCATGCCGCACATTTATTTGACCTTATCAAGCCTGCAAGTTAAACATTCAAATCTTTAATAAATCAGAGTTTCAGTGCTGGAACCACCAGGGAGGAGAAATTTCCACCATACAATATTGTGCGTCTCGAATATTGCGTTTTGTAATCGATTATCAGCGCATACTAGAGGAGCAGGCCAGGGCACCCCTCAGTCTCCAGCTAATAGTAAGATATGAAGGCAAGGATTTCCTTTTCTCGTGAAAGAGAGACCTTTCTCTGAGTAATTCAATCACAGTAGGAAGCATCTGAGCTGTCAGACACATTCATTACTCAACACTCATGTACACACACACACACACCCGTACTTTCATTTCAGACATCCCTGATTTTGAACTGTGTGGGCCCCCTGCTGAGAACAGAAACGCATACCGTGCACCAAATAGTGCAAACAGACTGTTCCAGTGTACAAGTGTGTAGAAAGGCTATTACACTTGAACCTACATTTCTTGAAAAATAATTATTAAACCCTAATATGACCAGGACTCTAAATCTTATATTTCCAAACCTTCATGTCAGGTGAACTCCATCTAAACCTAACCAAACCCAAACACACAAACACGGAGTCTTAAAGTCTACTTTAAAAATCGTGTGGTTTACTATTTGTTTACTACATCCCAGCAGGCAACTGGCATCCTCACTGCAGTGCTTTTTTTAAAGTACTTGTTAAAAGTGTCTCATTTGTCATTTTAGGGATCTACTAAAATACTTTATATCCCAGATACTTTGGCTGAGAAAAGCAAATGTAGGTTACAATGCATTTTCATTACTTCTCAGTTGCCTGGAAAAGTCTAATCTTGAATTTGATGGATGTCTTTGATTTGAAGGCTGTAGTCCATAGAAATAACACAAAAGAATCTCCTTTTTAGCATAGTTCTAAAACAGCTCTGAGGAGAACATCACCATGATGGTTGGCAGCTACATTAGCAAGACACGTGCAACTATGTACCAACCTTGACTACACGATACTTGAAAACAGTCATAAACAAGACAAACAATTGATCACACATGCTCAGGAATGGCGAACAGATTCAACCAAACAATATGAGTATGTGCCTTTAACCACAAAATCAATGACTGTTCACTTTCATGAATTTTTAATGTCTTAAAAATGACAAGAAATTATAAAAGGAAATCAAAAACTGTCTTTTAACTCTGGACAGCGTGGCCCAAACAGTTGGTCAAATCAACAGCCAATCAACGCTGCAGATCCAGAGGCAGGAATTATATAGCAGAAGTAATTTGTGTGTGTGTGTGTGTGTGTGTGTGTGTGTTCGAACTTGGTTGATGTGTTTAGAGACTTATTTGTGCAAGTTACTCATGTTTGTGTGGATGACTTTCCACTATTTTTTGTGACAAGATCTGGATGGCATTCATAAGTATATGTGCTTGTCCTACTGTAAGTAGTACTTTTGCTTGTCCCCCCACTACCTGTATATTCTCTCTAATCTATAACTATATAAACTGGTTCACATTCACTCGTTGAGTCTGTTTTATCTGGCTGATCTTCCGTGTTGTTCGTAATACTGTCTATCAAAAGTATCAGGTCCATCATACCATCCTCTTAAGTGTTATGGCTTTCCCCTAGACAGGGTCGCAACAATACATTACTGCATTTTCTATAATTATTGTGAATTTCCATATATAAAAAATTTGTGCAAGTCACTCCTAAACCTTCATGTAAATGTATGTGTCTGTAAATGTAAAAAAAATGGGCGGGTTCTTACAGCCGTTAACTGTGTTACTGTAGCCCAGATTGGATAGTGCTTCTTTGCTCCCGCTACGAGAGTTACGAACACTGGCCCAGGGGTCGTTGTCATAGGAACCAGACCGGGCCTTCATCTCTTCCTTCAGGATCATCCTTCCAATCCCAGCTTGGATCTGGAAGACAGAATGAGAGAGAGAGAGTCCTTGAGAAGTAATTACAAGATCAGTTAGAGAATTGGCAAGCATGATCGAGATGCAAATTTTAAAGACAAGACTGAGTCAGTACTCTGTTAGTACTCCAACCATCATCTTCTCCTCCTGAGGAGAACCTGCGAGCCCGGGGAACTGAGACAGAAACAAAGAGAGAAATAAGTCCAATTTGTCTTAAGAGTTATGGTTTAATTGAAAAACTTTCTAATGGGATTAAAATACTGTACAGGAATACTATTTATAATAATACAATGAAACCTCAAACAGAAATTCCAACTTCGAACATGGGCACCCTAAATAAAAATAGTGCGATTCCAATGACGAAGCATGTACTCCAGTCCAGTTGGTGGCGGTAATGCATGAATACGGTATGCCAATTAGCATAAAATCCAAAGGAAGAAGCAGAACTAGGGCACAATCATAGGCATATTATGTATGTTTTTTTTTTTTTTAGTATTATATTATGTATATTATATCAGTCTATGGGTGCGATTTGAGACACCCCCGCAGACGTGCCGACACTGGATTCTCCTCCATGGATATAAAGTTTTTCATGTCACTAATTTCATGTCTTTACTATTTAAATTATTTATTGAATTTATTGATTATTATTGTATTACATTGCTTTGTTTTATTCAGGCTTTTAATCATTAATTACATACGAATATATGTGTCAAAAACATTATTTGGGGGTCGGGAATGAAATAACCCTGTTTACATTACTTCTTATGGGGAAATTTGATTCCAACTTCGAACAGATCTGATTTCAAACAGCCTTCTGGAACCAATTAAGTTTGAATTCCGAGGTTCCACTGTACTTTGACTAAATCAGCTATCCCACTTAACTAGGACAAATACACCACATGGACAAATGAGTGTGGGTCCCAAAACATCAGGTATATTTGCTTTGAGTAACAATACCAACCTCCACTTAATAGAGTAGATATTTCACTAGAATTTGGAACATCATTTTAACTATCCACCGCCTTTCAACTGCAAAAAAATGGGTTTGGGCAGAGATTGGCATTCCAATAATATCAAAGGTGTTTGATGAGGTTGAGGTCAGGGTTCTTTGAAGGCCAGTCAAGTACTTCCAAGTCAAACTCTGCAAATCATTTCTTTATGGATGCTGTGAGGATATATCAGGAAAAAGCCTTTTCCCAAACAGCTGCATTAGGTCATCAAAACAGCCCCAGACCACCACAGTACTCATCCACCATACTATTCACTCACTGATCATTTAATTAGCTACACCTCCTTGTTGATACACTCGCTGTCCAGTTTGCATTTTGTAGTTCTACAATTAAAAACTGTAGTCCATCTGTTTCTCTACATACTTTGTTTGTTCCCTTCAACTCTGTTCTCTAATGATCAGGACAGGTCAGGTACTATTTGGGTGGTGTATCATTCTCAGCACAGCATTGAGGTTTATGTTGTCCTGGATCAGACACAGCAGTGCTGCTGGAGTTTTTACTCGCTGTACTCTATTAGCCACATCTACCATATTGCTCCATCTTGTAGATGTAAAGTCAGAGATAATAGCTCATCTGTTGTTTCACAGTTTGTACTAGTCATCCTCTTATCCTTTATCACATTTACATCATTTAGCAGACTTACAATTCATACAGTCCAAGCAATTATGGGTTAAAGATCTTGCTCAGGGACCTAACAGTGGCACTTTGGCAGGTACTGGACTATGACCTTCTGGTTCATAGTCCAGTACCTTAACCACTAGGCTAACCACAGTCACTGCTCACAGGATGCTGTCTACGCTGGTGGCTGGACATTTTTGGTTGGTGGACTACTTTCAATCCAACAGTCAGACTGAGTTGTTTAAAATCTCCAGCAGCACTGCTGTGTCTGGTCCACTCATACAAGAAGAACACACAATAACACACCACCGTGACAGTGCCACTGCAGTGCTGAGAATGATCCACCACCTAAATAGTACCTGATCTGTGGTGGTATTGTGGTGGTCCTGATCATTACAGAACAGAGTAAAGAGGCATAACAAAGTATGTAATCCAGCGGTTGTCTTCTTGGGATGCCCACATTCTTTTACCCAAGTAGTTTCTCCTAACTATTGCATTTATACAACCCCTGGCAAAAAGTATGGAATCACCAGTCTTGGATGAGCACTCATTCAGACATTTCATTCTGTAAAACAAACTCAGATCAAAAACATGATACAATAATAAGGTCATTCCAAAGTGCAACTTGTTGGCTTTCAGGAACACTCAAAGAAATGAAGAGAAAACATTGTGGAAGTCAGTGAATGTTACTTTTATTGACCAAGCACAGGGAAAAAAAATATGGAATCACTCAATTCTGAGGAAAAAAGTATGGAATCATGAAAAACAGATAAACAAAAAGACGCATGTCATCTTGGAAAATTATTTCATCACCTCCAAACATCTGTTCAACTGAAGGGATGAGAAAACTGTCCCAAATCTCAATGTAAACTTGTGCATCGATAGAAGAATTAACCACAGTCATCTCCCCAGTGGCTTTTGCCTGACATGCAGCCCCATATCATCAAGGACTGTGGAAAATTTGGTTGTTTTCTTCAGGCAGGCCTCTTCATAAATCTCACTGGAACGGCACCAAACAAAAGTTCCAGCATCATCACCTTGTCCAATGCAGATTCTTGACTCATCACTGAAGATAACTTTCATCCAGTCATCCACAGTCCATGATTGCCTCTCCTTAGCCCATTGCAGTCTTGTTCTTTTATGTTTAGGTGTCAATGATGGTTTTCTTTTAGCTTTCCTGTATTGAAATCCCATTTCCTTTGGGCGATTTCTGACGGTTCGGTCACATACATTGGCTCCACATACTTATTTTCTACCTCCAATTTGAGTGATTCCATACTTTTTTCCTCAGAATTGAGTGATTCCATATTTTTTTCCCTGTGCTTGGTCAATAAAAGTAACATTCACTGACTTCCACAATGTTTTCTCTTCATTTCTTTGAGTGTTCCTGAAAGCCAACAAGTTGCACTTTGGAATAACCTTATTATTGTATCATGTTTTTGATCTGAGTTTGTTTTACAGAATGAAATGTCTGAATGAGTGCTCATCCAAGACTGGTGATTCCATACTTTTTGCCAGGGGTTGTATCCATCACAGTATACAGTCAGAAATTAATTTTTAATTACCAGACCTTTTGGAGAGCCAGCATAGTGGTGATAGTTGGAGTGCTGGTAATAGTCAGGAGAGGAATAAGGGGAGGACAGAATATCTTCATTGGTTTTACTTTTTGCTGCTTCATTTCCATTGTCATCTAGTTGCAAAAGAAAATGTAGATATTACTTGGGAGTGTTATTTTCATCTGGGAAATGGCTAAACAGTAGTTGTTCTCTCATGTGAAGAGAGTTTGCTTAGTGTGATGGATGAGTGGGAGGTATAGGATTAAGGATTAAAGGAGGATAGATAGATATCTGGGTTGTGTGCATGGTAACAGAGCTGTTTCAGACATAACATCAGTTAGGCAGACATGAACACCATCTGTGGAGAAATAAAATGAGTAGAGAATCTGAAGTCTGTATTAAACATTGGTCTATAAAGCAAAAAGCATAAAAAAATGTTGAGCAGCAAGTGACAGATGCACACTGACAGAACGCTAGTAATAGATCTAAAGTACTTCAAAAATGGCACATGTTACTAAATATGGGCTTAAAAATGTAATTCATTTATTGAATTAATGTTTTATTACACATACGTGACTACTACTCTCCACAGATGTATGTTATATAATCATTACTATGGAGTATCAAAATATGTAGCACTTACATTGATGATACTCATTCCTAATTTTGAGCTTTCCAAATCAGTTATTAAAATTGATGTAGTTTAATTTTCTGATTTTCTGGTAGAATATATATTCAACAAAGTTCAATATAGCTTATGTGTTTCTTATTCTCTTCGTCATGACTTTATTAAACTGTTGCATTGATTTAGAGCTGTAATTGGTTTACATTATTATGGAGTCATGACGCAAGACAGCTGAAAATGAGTGTGTCCAAAGTATTTTGCACAATACAGTCAAATCCCGCTATCCGACCGTACCTCATTCCTGGAAATGGCTTTCAAAATGAAAATTCGTAAGAATGGTAGCCCAGACCTTTATACAGTATTCCTTCCAGGAAAATAGCTACCTTTTTAAAAATACTTTTAGTAATGTCACATGAACAGGACACTTTTGGTGTTTCTCGCTCTTGTCCTTGTTTGTGTGTGTGTGCCTGTCTGTATGTCACACCAACGGAAAGAAATATTTCCAAACACATTCGGCATTCTCTCATTACCTGATGCCTTGTCTTCATTTCAGCCTTTGATCATGTTCAGAAAACTGATATGGTTTGTTTCTGCAACTCTGCATCCTCTTGGAGCTCTGGTTTTGCATTTGGCATTGTACTTTTGTGTCTTTAAAAATAGTGTAAATAAAAATAGCAAAACATTCTCTGTTGTCTCACATTGAGCATGTTTACTACTTTACTGCATAAATTCACCATAGAATAAACCAAAAGTGCAGCTGTTTACTGATAGGAGGGAAGTGGTAGGTGCAGGTAGAGACAAAATGCCATTCAGAGACACCATCTTAGTTATGCCCCACTGATACACACTCACTTGGTGCAGAATTTGATTTCCCAGGTTTCATTTCCAGCTTGTATATATTAGGTTAGTGGTTTGAATAGCAGTTCCTCACATCAATGTATGAAATGTGATAGCGGGAGTTTGGATACTGTGATTTGACTGTATTTAAATCGATAGGTGACCACTATTTTTAAATCCACATACAGCGAGCAGCATCAGTGTTATTCACTTCACCTGTCGTTGGTTTTAATGTTATGCCTGATTGGTGTATCATCATTGTAACTGCTGACCATTTTACATAACAAGTCTCAGTGAAATGATTGAGTAGCTGGTACTTACAGGACAGATATTTCATCAGGGAAAAGAACAGGAGAACAGAGAGAGGGGAAAGAACAGATCAGAGGGAGAAACAAGAGAATTAGGGATGGATCATGAATAGAAGGCAGTGAGAAGCTGTGATATATAACGCAGGCTCAACACTGAAGCACATGAAATGCAGGTGCTGAAGCTCACACAGGACATGCATATTCTTTGATGTTTGAGTTCTTAGATTAGCAGTAATGCAGACTTTACAATATTGACAACTTAATGTGGTCTTGAGTTTTTTTTGTTATATGTTTTTGTTGCGATTCGCCTCTACAAAAACTGGCGAACCATATTTAACAGAACAAAAGGGCATAAGGACCCTATCGCAGTTAGCTCCAGATGGAAAGGGTGAACCAAAAAGTAACTAAATAAAGAGAAACCAACTTGCACAGCGAAAGCAAAGCTGAACCCTGGTCGCTGACTTCAGGGTCTGTTGCTCTAACAGTGCTCGCATGGAGCTCATGACGTCGCAGTGAACGAGCTGGAAGCGGCAGAGGAACGGCGAAACCGGGAACAGGTGAACGAAGCAAAAATGGCAGGATCTTTCCCTACGCTATGTACTGTGCCCTAATGATCACCTCCGGATCTCCTGATCCATACATTGGCTGGATCCCTAAAGAGGACCCAGTCCACCAATGACCTTAACCT
Organism: Ancistrus triradiatus; assembly: GCA_025084515.1. Taxonomy (NCBI): domain Eukaryota; kingdom Metazoa; phylum Chordata; class Actinopteri; order Siluriformes; family Loricariidae; genus Ancistrus; species Ancistrus triradiatus. The sequence continues at coordinate 128,548 of JAJAGP010001212.1, read as the reverse complement.
TGACCAACTAATGTATGTATCAGGAGATCTGGAGGTGATCATTAGGGCGCAGTACATAGTGTAGGGAAAGATCCTGCTATTTTTGCTCAGTTCACCTATTCGAGGTTTCGCCGTCCCTCACCGGCTTCTAGTCCCAAAGCACGTCACAGCACATACCCCCCCCCCCCCACAGGAGAGCCTGCAGCTCCAATAGAGAAACACGTGAGACAGGTGAGTTCTCAAAGTGGGAATTAACCATAGCGTCCCTTCCAGCCAACACTGGACAAGGGTGCGAGACCTGACTGAGCCTGCTCCCAGGTGTCGCTGATCACACAGCTTAAGCAGATGCATGCACGATCGCGCACACTGTGAAGATCCTGGCGTGTCAACCAAGCCAACGCTGACCTCTAGCGATGGCCTGAACGGATCCCCCAGTGCAAGGAAGGTTCTTACAGTTTCTAAGTTGTGTAATAAACTGCTGTATGTGGCAGACCTCAAAACTGCCAGTAAATAAACGACACAGAAGTGCCTATACTCTTGCTCTTATTCTATGAATATTCTATATTTCAAATATACTTAAAATATACAGTGGGGCAAAAATTGTGCAAGTTCTCCTACTTATAAAGATGAGAGATTAAATACTTTTTTGCCCCACTGTACATCAACTGTAGTTCAAATTCTGTGAATATCTGCAAACAAATACATCTCAAATTAGCAAATGTTCACTCCCTTCCCCTTCTAACCCAATGCTGCCTTGTCTACATTTACTTACTGGACCATAATAAGCTCATATATTTTATGATAAAATAACACCTGTTTTCGGTTCAATTTTAATTAGCTATTTTGTGGCAATTTTCACCCTTACCAGTGTGCACTTAAAATAATTAATCTAAATAAATGTACTTAAGGGCGGCACAGTGACTCGGTGGGTATCACTGTAAGCTCAGAGCGAAAAGGTCAGGTGTCTAATACCAGGTGGAGTCATCTGCGTCCTTTCTCTGTGGAGTTTGCATGTCCCTCCTTGTGCTCACGAGGGTTTACTCTGGGTACTCCAGTTTCCTCCCACAGTCCAATTTTACATATTAGTCGGTGGCAAAATTATGTAAACCTTTACTTTCAGTATCTGGTGTGACCCCCCCTGTGCAGCAATAACTACAACTAAAGCTGTTGATCAGTCCTGCACACCGGCTTGGAGGAATTTTAGCCCATTCCTCCGTACAGAACAGCTTCAACTCTGGGATGTTGGTGGGTTTCCTCACATTAACTGCTCGCTTCAGGTCCTTCCACAACATTTCGATTGGATTAAGGTCAGGACTTTGACTTGGCCATTCCATTAACAAAACATGAACTTTATTCTTCTTTAACCATTCTTTGGTAGAACGGGACTTGTGTGCTGAGGGTCGCTGTCTTGCCGCATGACCCACCTTCTCTTGAGATTCAGTTCATGGACAGATGTCTTGACATTTTCCTTTAGAATTCTCTGATATAATTCAGAATTCATTTGTTCCATCAATGATGACAAGCCGTCCTGGCCCAGATACAGCAAAACAGGCCCAAACATGAGACTACCACCACCATGTTTCACAGATGGGATAAGGTTCTTATGCTGGAATGCAGGTTTTCCTTTCTTCAAACATAAAGCTTTTCTTTTAAACCAAAAAGTTCTACTTTGGTCTCATCCGTCCACAAAACATTCTTCCAATAACCTTCTGGCTTGTCCACGTGATCTTTAGCAAACTGCAGATAAGCAGAAATGTTCTTTTTGGAGAGCAGTGGCTTTCTCCTTGCAACCCTGCCATGCACACCATTGTTGTTCAGTGTTCTTCTGATGGTGGACTCATGAACGTTAACATTAGCCAATGTGAGAGAGGCCTTCCGTTGCTTAGAAGTTACCCTGGGGTCCTTTGTGACCTCGCCAACTATTACACGCCTTGCTCTTGATCTTTGTTGGTTGGCCACTCTTGGGGAGGGTAACAGTGGTCTTGAATGTCCTCCATTTGTACACAATCTGTCTGACTGTGGATTGGTGGAGTTCAAACTCTTTAGGTTTTGTAACCTTTTCTAGTGTGATGGGCATCAACAACTCTTTTTCTGAGGTCCTCAGAAATGTCCTTTAATGGTGCCATGATACACTTCCAAAAACATGTGTTGTGAAGAGCAGACTTTGATAGATCCCTGTTCTTTAAATAAAACAGGGTGCCCACTCACACCTGATTGTCATCCCATTGATTGAAAACACCTGACTCTGATTTCACCTTCAAATTACCTGCTAATCCTAGAGGTTGACATACTTTTGCCAGTCACTAATATGTAATATTGGATAATTTTCCTCAGTAAATAAATGATCAAGTATAATATTTTTGTCTCATTTGTTTAACTGGGTTCTCTGTATATACTTTTAAGACTTGCGTGAAAATGTTTCAGGTCATATTTATGCAGAAATATAGAAAATTCTAAAGGGTTCACAAACTTTCAAGTGCCACTGTAAACTAAATTGGGTTGAGTGTTGTGGAATACATTCATTCATTCAGTCCCATTCTTCCAATTCATCCTGGACAGGACTTTGGAAGAGCTGGTGCGTAGCTGGTGGCATAGGGTACAAGGCAGGAACAACCCAAGTTGAACAACCAGTCCATCGTAGGGTGCACACACTCATACACACACTCTGGCCAAGTAGTGTAATCAAGTAACCTATAGCAAGTCTTTGAACTGTGGGAGGAAACCAGAAGCACCCAGAGTAAACCCACACAGCCACGGGGAGGGCATGCAGACTCCACACAAAATGGATCCAGGTTGCCCTACCTGGGATTAAACCCAAGACCTTCTCATTGTGAAGGTTCCACTTTGCCGTCATAGGGAACATGCACTCACAATCTCTCACTCTCTCACAATCTCTCACAATCACTAACTGACCTAACACATGTCTTTAGAAACCTATTTTGCAAACACAGGGAAAACAAGAAAACCCATCACAAACAAGTCCAAGTTTGGAATTGAACTGGGGATCTCTGGAGCTGGAGTCCACAGTGCTAACCACTGCAACACTCATTCTGACTGTGGGACTGTGATGATGAAACAATTAAGACACTTGATTATACACTAGAAGTTCTAGGGATCAGGCTCCAGCACTGCCAAGCTGCCACGATTGGGCCCTATCGCTTGAATTGTACACTGTTAGATTGTATTAACTTTAAGTCGCTATGGAAAAGGGTGTGTACTAAATGTAAATGTGCTAATGGGCAGTGCCCCCAGAAATTTATTTTTGTAATAATGTAATATTTTTAGGTGGATAAATATCAGATTTTTTAATCTGATAATAATAAACAGAAGCAAGTATAACGACTAGTGGCAACATGGCATAAGCAACACAAAACACAATATATTATAGAAAATACTTCATGCAATGGTCAAAATGAAAATGTTAAATAAAATAATAATTAGGTAATAATGTTACGTGAAATAATAATTAAATTACTCATACTTTCAAGCATGTCCAATTTGGGTTTACATTTTTATTCATTAGCATGTTTAAACAAAGCATAGCTGTCTCGAACACCAGTTAATGTCGTAAGCCAAAAGCTTTGGGTTCATTTTTAAAAAGAAAATGAAAGTATTATTATTATAGAAATCCAGTTCCAGAAATATTATAAACCTTAGTAAAGATGGGTAAACAGGTACCGAAAAGTACCTTTGTGATTATCTTAATATCACTTCAATACATTTATTATGCAGAAATACCTAATTAAAAATAGATCATCCCAGTACATCAGCAGTTTCTAAAATACTCAAACCAGCCCATCTAACACCATCAACCATTCAAAGTCACTTAAATCACGTTTTTACCCTTTCTAATGCTTGGTTTGTACCTCAGCCGATCAGCTTGACCATGTCTACGTACCTATATGCATTGAGTTTCTGCCATGTGATTGGCTGTGATGTTTGCATCAACAAGCAGTTGAACGAGTGTACCTAATACAATGGCTGGGGAGTGCATACGTAAATCTTTGGACTGAGTCAAGACTGAGACTGGGAGTGAGACTGCTTGTTTTTATTAGGGATCTTAGAATACGTGTAGTTCAATATACAGATTAAGGTTGCCTCATTGTTTCAGTGTTCTCCATCTTTACTAAAGGGTGCAAATAATTCTGAAGCTCCTGTAGGTGCTACCAACACAATGTCATTATTAGCAAGCACAACTGGTGCTGGAGACCAAGCACACACTGTAATGGACTGGAACACACTGCTGTTCATTATCTCCAGAACAAGAGAAAGGGCTGCCGCCTTTGTCTTGTTCACAGAGAATCGTTCATACAAATACCAGGTCTCTTATAGATGGGTGGCTTTCTGTAGATGTTGGCCTCCCCAGTAGCTAAAGACAGAAGAGAAAAGGGCGTGAAGAAAGAGCAAGAAACAAGGACAATGTGGTCAATATTTGCAGCCATTGTTTTTTGACTGGAGAGTGTTTGACTGGAGTGTTTTTTTTTTCCAAGTGAGGTCAATTGAAGGCCACCCCTTTACATCATCCTCTGGTAATAAGTGGCATATTATTTTGGTGAAAAGTTGTAATGACATCACAAGTAATACTGTGAACGCTGTAGTGAGTCATTTAATTAATTAATCATATTGTTAGCCTCCGGCATCTCACTATATAGCCAAACTTTTATGGACACCCACAAATTACATATAAAAACATTAGTATTAGTATGGAGATCATCAGTCTTTGCTGCTACAGCAATTTCTCTCTTCTGAGAGGACTTTCCACTAGAATTTGGAACATGACTGTTTGGTTGGGCACTGATTTTAGACAACATACCCTGGCACACTGACAGCACTCCATGTCATGTAAAATTTTTTATGATGGAGTTAAAGTCAAGAATCTGAGGCTTAAAGTGGGCAACTTGACTTGTTGGACAGTAATTCTCTATGGTTCTCTATAGTAGGTTCTAGTTATGTACAGTGAGGTCAAGGGCAGGTGAGGCACTGGACAGACAGAGTCAGACTGACACATGTGAAACTCAAAGAGACTGAATTATTAAATTCTCAATAACTTGGTTTGATTAGGCAATGTTTTTTCCTTTAAGTTACAATTTTTTAAAATCAGAAAATAACAGGTAAGGAACTGTCTCATCTGCCTCTCCTAACTGCATGTCTCTGGTGGGATCCTAGTCATGCATCTGTCTCCAGTGTCCAGTCCAAGGCAGCATCAGTCAGAAGGTTTCCAATTCAATAATTATTTCAATAGCTATAATATTCATTCATTTTTGAAGACCATTTAGTCCATTTCGAGGCAGTGCGGAGCCCGGGGCAGACCGTGGTGCTTGAAAGTTTGTGAACACTTTAGAATTTTCTATATTTTTGCATAAATATTTTCACACAAGCCCTAAAAGTAGATAAAAAGAACCAAGTTAAACAAATGAGATAAAGATATTATACTTGGTCATTTGATTATTGAGGAAAATGATCCAATATTACATATTAGTGAGCCGTAAAAAAGTATGTGAACCTTTGCTTTCAGTATCTGGTGTGACCCCCCTGTGCAGCAATAACTGCAACAAAACGTTTCCTGTAACTGTTGATCAGTCCTGCACACCGACTTTGAGGAATTTTAGTCCATTCCTCCGTACAGAACAGCTTCTTCCTCACATTAACTGCTCGCTTCTGGTCCTTCTACAGCATTTCAACTGGATTAAGGTCAAGACATTGACTTGGCCATTCCAAAACATGAACTTTATTCTTTAACCATTCTTGTGTGCTTAGGGTCGTTGGACATTTTCCTTTAGAATTATCTGATATAATTCAGAATTCATTGTTCCATCAATGATGGCAAGCCGTCTTGGCCCAGTTGCAGCAAAACAGGCCCAAACCATGATACTACCACCACCATGTTTCACAGATGGGATGAGGTTCTTATGCTGGAATGCAGTGTTTTCCTTTCTCCAAACATAACGCTTTTCTTTTAAACCAATAAGTTCTATTTTGGTCTCATCCGTCCTCAAAACATTCTTCCAATAGCCTTCTGGCTTGTCCCTGTGATCTTTAGCAAACTGCAGACAAGCAGCAATGTTCTTTTTGGAGAGCAGTGGCTTTCTCCTTGCAACCCTGCCATGCACGCCACTGTTGTTCAGTGTTCGTCTGTTGGTGGACTCATGAATATTAACATTAGCCAATGTCAGAGAGGCCTTCAGTTGCTTAGAAGTTACCCTGGGGACCTTTGTGACCTCGCCAACTATTACACACCTTGCTCTTGGAGTGATCTTTGTTGGTCGACCACTCCTGGGGAGGGTAACAATGGTCTTGAATTTCCTCCATTTGTACACAATCTGTCTGACTGTGGAGTGGTAGAGTCCAAACTCTTTAGAGATGGTTTTGTATCCTTTTCCAGCCTGATGAGCAGCACTTTTTCTGAGGTCCTCAGAAATCTTCTTTGTTCGTGCCATGATACACTTCCACAAACATGTGTTGTGAAGAGCAGACTTTGATAGATCTCTGTTCTTTAAATAAAACAGGATGCCCACTCACACCTGATTGTCATCCCATTGATTGAAAACACCTGAATCTAATTTCACCTTCAAATCCTTCCGTTCACATACTTTTGCCACTCACTAATATGTAATCTTGCATCATTTTCCTCAATAAATGACCAAGTATCATATTTTTGTTTCATTTGTTTAACTGGGTTCTCTTTATCTACTTCTAGGACTTGTGTGAAAATCTGATGATGTTTTAGGTCATATTTATGCAGAAATATAACAAATTCTAAAGGATTCACAAACTTTCAAGCACCACTGTAGCCCTAGACAGGACACCAGTCAATCACAGGGTATGCACACACTGGGACACTTTAAACATGCATATTGGCCTAATGCCTTTAAAATGTGTATGGGAACCCAGCATACCAAGGGAAAGGCCATGCAGACATGGAGAGAACAAGCAACCTCCACACAGGCAGGGGCCAGTGACGTCCTACACATACTATATCTGGTTTGACACATTTGTATGGGGCAGGCCATGTGATTAAAACTTGATTGTTGCAAGGGACAAAGCTGCCGTGCTTTCTCTTGATGTTATTTATAGGATATAGCACTTAACCCTTGGTAAAAATGAGTGTTTTGAAACATAAGAAACAAGAGGCTTAAAGGAAACAGAGATACTTATTGCTGACACAGAGGTGCAATAAACACACTGATGAACACAGGAAGCCTTTTTAGTCAGCTTGAACTATTAATATCGACAGATGGAGCATTTCAATTGGATTTGTGTTATTTCTTGTGTTTATGGTTCCAGGAAGTCGTACAACCAGTCCATATTCTGTTTTATAGCTTGGTTCAATTTCTTCACTAGTGATGCAATTTCTGTATTACATCCATGCACAAATGAAGGAAACTCTGACTGCTGATGGAAACATATCTTATGGCTGAGCAATGAGGTGTGTGTGATGGAAAAAGAGACGAGTGTAGATGAGAATAGAAAAGGCATCAGTTTTGATTTGCAGGACCTTCAGACTCATTAGCTTCCCAAGGTTCCTATTAGGTAATAAATGGATGAGCAGAGTGGGTGACAAGAAAAGCAGCAGCCTACCTGGCACATGAAAATGCTTGGGTGCTTGGAACATGGTAGGTATGTTGGACCTGGCATCGAGCTGACTGTAATAGGGAGAGGTCCGGCCACTATCAGTGCCTGCATTCAGCCCGAGACCAATCCGAGCAAAAGAAATCAGAGCATGAGTGCAGGCTGGACCTGTCCAGTTCCCATCATTCCCAACACAGGCCAGCATACAGTACATGCTAACCAGTAATGGAGACTATGAGTCTATTTAGTCTAAAGCATACCATGTATTCATGTGCAAAGTCAAAACTAAAAAAGACCAAACCAAATAGACCATAATAGTAGCATTCAAATTAGAAAACCTCAACATAAGTAATGAACATTATATACTACAGAATTTTTGTTAGACAGGTCGTGGATATTTATGATTAAATATGAATTAACAATTAAAGGTTAAATTAAAGATTAAATAACAATTAAAGCCAAAATGGGAATTGATAAAGAACTTAAATGTGCTGCATTCTGAATTGGATTTACACAGTCATATATTATAACCACCACTTGTTTCTACACTCACTGTCCTTTATGTCTGCTGTTTACCATATAGGAGCATTTTATAGTTCTACAATTACTTTCTATAGTCCATCTTTTTCTCTACTTACTTTGTTTATCCCCTTTACTCTGTTTTCTATTGGTAAGGACCCTACAAAACCTACACAGCTCAGGTACTATTTGGGTGGAGGATCATTCTCAGCCCTGCAGTGACACTGAGTGCGGTTACTTAATAATCCGATCATAGTTGAATTTCTGCAGTTATTTGATTATTCAGGTGGTCATGTATTACAGCATACTCTGATCTACAAATCAGATTAAGAAATCCCATAAAGAGAGCTGGATTTTACCTCAGTAATCGGATTACTCATAGTGTGTGTAAAAGTTACCCGATTTCCTAACCAGACACAGTTACCAGGTCCGTGTAATCTAAAGACTTCTTTGACTACTTTGGCTTCTTTTTTCTATTGACTGTGATAGGTTTTTGTCTTGTGGGATCTGGCAACCCCTGAATGAAATGCGGTACAGAATTCAGGGCAGCGCAACGGCTATCAAACACTTCACAGAGACTCTGAAACGCAGTGTATACTCGAGCAAACAAAGAATTTGATTATTTAATATTACATTGTGAGATTATTGGCTGGTTGCAAAACAGAAATCATATTACTGCCCGAGTCATGTAAACCCGGAGGTTTTACGCACTCACTGATGTGGTATTAGGTTGTGTTGAGTGGATCAAATATGGCAGCGCTGCTCGAGTTTGTAAACACCTCAGTGTTACTGCTGGATTGTGAATAGTCCACCAACCAGAAATATCCAACCAATAGCATCCTCTGGGTAGCATTCTCTGAACACTGATGAAGGATTGGAGGATGACCAACACCAACTGTGCAACAACAGATGAGCTTCTGTCACTGACTTTAAATCTATCTACAAGGTGGACCAACTAGGTAGGAGTGTCTAACAGAGTGGATACAGTGTTTAAAAACTCCAAAGCACTGCTGAGCACAACACACACTAACACACCACCATCATATCAGAGTCATTGCAGTGCTCATAACAATCCACTACCCAGATAGTACCTGCTCTGTGGTGGTCCTGTGTGGGTCCTGAACATTAAAGAACAGTGTGAAAGGATGGCAAAGTATGCAGAGAAACAAGATGAGAAACTGTAACATGCTCCTATATGGTAAACAAAGCTGATATAATGGACAGTGTGGAAATGAAGGGTGGTCATAATATTCTGATATGACTTTAATCTAATGAATAAAATGAATCCATATGAAAACAGAAGAGTGTTCTGGTGTACTGCTGATATTCTTTTAGACAGATTTTAGCTAGCAGAAAGATATGAACTCTGTGGTTGAGAAACTGTTGATCACATAAATTTGGACTGGATTGGACAGGTTTGGATAGATCTCGAAGCAAATCTTTTATAGGTAATGTGAAGGACCCAGGGATGGACACTGTGCCACATGTTCTAATGGCACACTCCTGATAGTTCCACAGCATCCACAAAGGCTACATTCACACCACAAGTAAAAGTAGACCAAATCTGATTTACTGGGAAAGTGTTTTTTTATTGATAGGTTATTCATTTTCTATGTAATGAGTCCTAAATCCAACACTAGTCACGCACTTGAACTGACTTGCATGTGTGGATGAACATTGAGCCATCCAACATGACTCTGAAGTAAACAATTAAAATGGAGTCTATGGAAGCAATAGTTAACCTAAAGTTGAGGTTCATGTTAATCTGTGGTGAATGGCGACTAAATTGTCAGACATATAACAGTGAAGGCAAGGTGGTGAAAGAGAAGCAAGATTTTTATAGGGGTGTAACTGCAACTACAGTGGTACCTTGACCACCTCGGACCTCGTCGAATGCTGTTTTTGAAGAATTTTGATGAGAAAAATTTGTCTCGGTTCTTTGTCGTTTACTCGGTACTCGGCACATTTGCTTAAACTTGTATGAGTCGACTTTACGTTAACATCTACAGTACTGTATTCTTAGTGCAAATAAGTCTACACAGGTCCTATAAAGGTTAGTTATAAGGGCCAACTGAAAGGGAAACAAACACTGAATCCTCCAGAACACAGGCTGCAGTTAGCTTAGCAGCTATGCAAGCACCCTGAGTTCACAAAGAGAGTATTTTGCTTTTACTTTTCACTTTCAATCCATTACTCACTGACGTACATGAGCTTTTTCAACACTTTATTATAAAATAAGCTTAGTGTTAATGATTTTGGCCAACTGGAGGTTAATGCAAGTGTTAATGTGTAATAGGCTTCAAGTATAGACTATATTAAACTCATTGGCAGATATATTTGGAAATTAAACGTAAAAAAAAAGTCATGACCATGTAAATGTGTATTTTTGCCTTCGAAGCCATAAAACTGAATAGCCCTAGCAAGAATAAATCCTTGTTTTTATGCATACAGGTCAGTTCAGGACTGCGATCTCTTCAGACTAGTGTCAGAAATCAATACACTTAAAAAGCTAATTTGAACAACCTAAGAGTCAAAATTGAATCTGAGCAGAAAATCTGAATCGAGCATGTTTCAGTGTGAACATGGTCATAAATATGTAACATTTAAGTGCTGTGTGAACCATGTATTTGAGGCTTTTCTCTTATTTGGACCTGAGAACAGAATTCCCCAGTCCTGTGTGTGTGTGTGACGTGAGACTGAGATAAAGAGAGACAGCTAGAAGCTGGCTGAGGACTGACCGTAGCGGTAATAGAGCTGAGGGGAGCGTGGCTCAGCAGGTGACATGCCATGACGACTGAAAGTTGGCGAGTCAATGTATCCTGGGCTGGAGGAACGCCGATGCCTGAAGTCCAAACTGTCATAGATTTCCTGTCAAACAGAGAAGACGGCGATACCAACACAAGCTGACTTTGCTAACTACACAACCCCAGGATCCCTTAAGAAAACACATTTCAGAGGAGACTAAATAATAACACTATTTAAACAAGGCTACAAATCATAGCAATGCAAAAAATAAACACACTTACCAGATTAAACAAAATCAGAACATCACACACATCAAAACACACCTCAAGTCATTCGAAATTAAGTACTTAATCCGGTCGCACTGTAATTTCATGCATTTAACCTCTGCACTGCGGCTATTTGGACTTTTCAAAAGAGATTTATTACCTGAGAATAAGGAGAAAGAGTTCCCAGAGACTACAGTTAGAGCAGGAGAAGAAAGAAGAGAAGAAATTGAATGGAAATCAAGTAAGCACTAATTAATTTCACACTCCATTACTCAATCCTTTGCAAGCTCATGCCAGAAGATGCTAGGAGAACTGCAAAGCAAAGCAAAGCATCCTGTTTTATCCCCTTTCATCCTGGTCACGGTAGCAGGGCCAGTTTGGTTTTGAAGATTTTATTGCCACTTCAGTACTTCACTTACTTGGTCACATTTATGCCATACGTTTGGTTATATTAAATCCATTGGAACAAAGGGAAATTACCTGGCACAACTGCTCCAAATATACTTCCCAGCCAAAAAAGGTCACCACCGGGACATAACTAAGCAAATAGTTAAATAGTTAAAAAAGAGCCTCCCATCGATTAATTACTGCATTGGTGATTACGTTTCAGCTGGCAAACAGAAATGAATGTCGTGACAATGCAGAAGCAGTTCTGTCCAGAGTTGCATTAATTTTTCCCCAAGACCTTGTATTGATGATGGGGAATTTGGACCACTGCACAAAGTCTCCAGCACATCCCAAAGATTCTCAGTGGGATTCAGGTCTGGACTCTGTGGTGGCCAGTCCATGTGTGAAAATGATGTCTCATGCTATCTGAACCATTCTTGCACAGTCTAACCCTTCTGAAACAGATTAACATCTTCTCCACGACCACAGGGTGTGTCTTTTGACATGGTTGTTTAACAAATGAGAAGCTACTCACTGTATCAGTTAGGGTTCAGTAACTTGTTACCGAATGAAACAATCACCAATGCAGTAATTATCCTCTTTTTAACTGTTTCTATTTGCTTAGTTAAATCCAGGTGGTGACCTTTTTTTAGGCCAGGCAGTGTATATTAAGGCTTTCCTTCATCAGTCCTCCATTAACATTTGGTGCAGTGACTTTCTTTGAGCCACCCTTCACCTGGATGTTGACTGCTGATTAGAGGACTGAGAAGGTCAATTTCAACTTACTATGATGTTACCTAAATTACTTTTAGATGCTATCTGTTTATTGTAAAAACATTTTTGGTAAATCATTAGAACGTGCTCAGTACGAATACCGTGTGGCTACATTTTATGCATTTGCTAAATCTGTCCTGAAAACTCCTGTTTCTCTTTATATGAGTAACAGTAATGGGAGGAACCATGTACAAATCAAAATAAAGTTGCCTGAGATTGACCAGTACTATGTGTGTTGTTAGATTCAGTGTTAAAATGAATTAAGAGTTACAACAAGCAAATGGCACCTATGCATGGAATGATATATATACTACACAACATGTAACGTATGCAGAATGGACTGCTAGTGAACACCTATTCGGCTAGTAAACACCTATTCGGCAATCACAATATCATCATGCAGCTATATCTTCCATCCTCCGCAAAAGCAATGCAAATGACAAACATGATTCTATCACAGATTCAAACATTAAAGTCATCGCCAATATATAAGTGGGAGTAAAATGCACTATGGATATCCATAAAGGGACACGAATAACACGTAACAGAATGCAGCTAGCATCAACAGCAGCGGTGCCAAGCCTTGCATCTCAGTACCTCCCCAAAGCTGTAACGCTCTAGCCTGCCATCAGAGTAGAATCTGTGGTAGGCCTCGTAAGGAATGAGATCAGACCGCTGCTCGCCATATAACGCGTTAATTTTAGGCATTGTGGCCAAAGCCTTGTAACTCAGGATCTCATTCTCCACTTTGGCCTAAGAAACATTCAAAGAATAGGAACAGAACAGAAAGGATGAGAGAGATGAACATGAAACAGTGCAGAGGCTGGATCTGGCAGTACAGCAAGTTTATGACAGATGTCTACATAGAATGACAACCTGTGCACAGGGACAGGTTTTGGGAACACATGTATAGGAACATACTGTCACAATGCAACACAACACGTTAATGCAACACAAAGTGAAAAACATGGAAGAGGTTGGACAATACAAAGTGATACAATGGAGATGCCCATAGACGGGACATTCAGCTGACACTGGACCAAGGAACACTGACAAAAGACAAGTCTATTGTTCTTGATGGCAAACTGTGTTCAAAGCCTCTTGAATGAAGTTTGGTTCATTAAAATATCTTCTGAGAGCAGTATTATACACGACTGGCTGTGTGAGGCAATCAGAACACAGAGTGGGTGTGGTTATAATAACTGCTATAATAACTTAGAATGCGGCAAACTCAAACAGTAACACGAGCTTACTGTTACAGCTTCACTTACCTCTTTATTTAGCAGTTTTCTCATTCATAACCACACCCCCTTCATGTTGTGACTGGTCACCTCAAAGAACCACTTGTGTGTAATATTGCCCTCAGAAGATGTTTTAATAAATTAAACTCCAACGAGCCATGACCTGCTGATATGGCATTACTGAATATGAAAAAAACCCTATACACTGTTATGCAAAAAGTGCTAGACTTTATTAGCATAGTTTCTCACAAGGAAAAATCTTAATTAGGCTCATACACCACTAACAGGTGAACTCCAAGTCAGATTCCAAGAAACTGAACAGCATTACAGACATTTCTGTACAAACTGTGTTTGAAGAGCAGTACTCACACAAATGACCCGGCTAGGAGAGCCTATACTGGAGCCGGGAGGAGAGATGGAGGCCTCCGAGGTACGCCTTAACTGTGAAAAAACACAAATGTAACATATACAACAAATAAGTCATTTTCTATATAATATTTTAAATAAGGTTAGGTCAGTTAGGTCTAACATGTCGTCAGTATCATTATTGTAATAATAACAAAAATAGTATGGTGGTACCCCAGTTCTCAACCTCAGCAGAACTTGTCGAATTCGGTTCTTGGCGCATTTTGACTACAAAGATTTGTCTCAGTTCTTGTCGTTTGATCGGTACATAGCGAATTTGCTTAAACGTGTATGAGTCGAGCTGTGCGACTTGTTTCAGCTGAAACTCGATTCAAGATTGATGATTCATGAATCAGTACACTGGTTCAGTGATTCAGGTTCACAATAGCCCTCAGAGAAGATCTCTGCTATTTTTATCGTGTTTTTCTTTATTTTTACATCTACAGTACTGTATTAGCGCAAATAAATCTCCATGAGTCCTATAAAGGTTAGTTTATGAGAGCCAACCGAAAGCAAAACAGGAATTGAATGCTCCAAAACACAGGCTGCAATTAGCTTAGCAACACTTTTCACTTTAACACTTTTCAACACTTTATTATAAAATAAGCTTTGTGTTAATGATTTTGGCCAACTGTAGGTTAATGTAAGTGTTTTAAACATTAAATTATTTAACATTACTTATCATAGTATACTTTCCATAACTCAGCTATTAGACATTATAGACCGCTCTACCAAACACTCGTTAAACTCCTCAGTTCATGATACATTTAGCTTATGAAGGATTTGTCGGAACATACCCCCATCGTAAATCAGGGAGCACCTGTACAATACAACTCAATTCGATTTACATTATTTCTTATGGGAAAAATTTGCTCGGAATGCTTGATCATCAAAATGGCAGAAATCAGATGGTGCCTTAACCAGACAGGGTTGTTTGAATAGTTTAGAGACTTGTGTTAGCTGACAAGCCGGCTATAATACAAATATTCCAACTGTGGTACAGTGGCGTGAAAAAGTGTTTGCCCCCTTCCTGATTTCTTATTTTTTTTGCATGTTTGTCACACTTAAGTGTTTCGGAAAATCAATACAATTTAAATATTAGTCAAAGACAACACAAGTAAACACAAAATGCCGTTTTTAAATGAAGGTGTTTATTATTAAAAAAAGTGATTGACCCCTCCTTGTTAAAACATAACTTAACTATGGTTTATCACACCTGAGTTCACTGTCTCTAGCCACACCCAGGCCTGATTATTGCCACACCTGTTCTCAATCAGGACATCACTTAAATAGGACCCATCTGACAAAGTGAAGTACACCAAAAGATCCTTAAAAGCTAAACATCATGCCGAGATCCAAAGAAATTTAGGAACAATTGAGAAGGAAAGTAATTGAGATCTATCAGTCTGGAAAGGGTTGTAAAGCCATTTCTAAAGCTTTGGGACTCCAGCAAACCACAGTGAGAGCCATTATCCACAAATGGCGAAGAGATGGAACATTGGTGAACCTTCCCTGGAGTGATCAGCCGACCAAAATTACCCCAAGAGTGCAGCAATGACTCATCCAAGAGGTCACAAAAGACCCCACAACAACATCCGAAGAACTGCAGGCCTCAGTTAAAGTCAGTGTTCATGCCTCCACCATAAGAAAGAGTCTGGGCAAAATGGCCTGCATGGCAGAGTTCCCAGACGAAAACCACTGCTGAGCAAAAAGAACAGTAAAGCTTGTCTCATGTTAGCCAAGAAGTGGAATCAAAGGCTACATTGGGCATAAGCTCATTGAAAATATACCGAGGAGTGAAGAAACTTTGCATGTTCTAAGGAAGCCTTTTTTCTGCTGTGACATGCACATTGTAAGGTCAGAATATGGTGTAAACAAAAAGAATTGTCAAAACCCTTTTTGGGTCAAATGTTCAAGCTGCTGGTAGTGGGGTAATGGTGGGTTGAATATTGTTCTTCATGTCAAACTGGTTCCTTGAACATCATGAGTTCAGTGTACTTTAGTAGTCTCTCCATTAACCAGAACAACAAAGCACATTTTGGATGTGGTACAAAGGAGATTTGCAACATGTATGCACAGTTGACAAATCTTCAGAAATTATGTGATACAATCCATATCATCTTTGGTCAGAATCTCTAAGGAATGTTTTAAACACCTTGCTGATTCCATGTCACAAGAAGGTCAAGCTGTTCTGCAAGCCAAGTGGTTCCTCACTGATGTTGTTTTTTTTTAAAGGCGGCCAATAAGTTTATAGTGCACATAATAATGAAACTGACATGATTATGAAAACTGGGCTCCATGACTCTCACCCGGAGCTTCCTTTCGGTCCTTGCAGCTTGTTTACACATTGGATGCCACACGTCTGAACCTGCAAATCAAAACAATCAAGAAAATGCAATTGAGCATTCAAACACTGTGTTGTTTCAAGCAGAGCAGAATTCTTCAGCCCACAGCTTCCAGACAAAACCTCCCTGCTCAGTATTCACACCCTGTACCTCACATACTTATCAACGAGAAGAGTCAGAGCATCAGCAGTTCAGAACAACCCCCACTTATCACAGGAGACATGGAGGGTAATGTATTAAGTGGAGATGCACTGCAGTTAGGCTATAATTCTGTGTCTGTCTTGCCTTCCAGCACAACTGCAAGAACCCCAGAGCGCCAACAAACAGACACAAACACATACACACAGGGTTATAAATGCACGTATTCTCACCAGACATGTGCATGAATTAATAAAATATAGAAACATATTGAATTCTTGGAATCAATAATATGATTGTTTAAAATATACAATGGTTGTTTAAAATAGACATTACATGGCACACAATGATCTTTGGTGTTTGGGGGGTATAGCATTCTAAAACACATTTTCTGTCTCTTTCTATCAATATTTATATATTTTTTATTAATACAGTGATACCTCGCTTCTTGACCATCTCCAACCACACTGAATTAGATTCTCGGCACATTTTGACTAGAAAAAAATTGTCTCGGTTCTCGTGGTTTGCTCGGTGGTATGAGTCGAGCAACTAGTTTAAGCTGAAATTCATGATTCAATGCAGTGTTTCAGGTTCACAATAGCCCTTCCTCAGTGAAGATCTCCCCTGTGTTTATCGTGTTATTTGTACATCAACAGTACTGCATTCTTAGTGCAAATAAGTCTCCATGGTCCTAAAAAGGTTATTTATAAGAGCCAGCCGAAAGGAAACCCAAAGGAAACACAGGCTGCAGTTGGCGTTAGCAGCTATGCTAGCACCCCAAGTTCACCCATAGAATAAGTGTTTTGCTTTTACATTTCACTTTCAATCCATTACTCACTCAATGACATGAGAGTTTTCAACACTTTCTTATAAAATAAGCTTTGTGTTAATGATTTTTTTCCAACTGCAGTTTAATGTAAGGGTTTCAAACACTAAGTTACTTATCATTACTTATCATAGGCTCCTGTGTGGATTTTCTTGGTGTCTGGAATGGATTCATTCAACTTACATGAAATATGTCCTCCGAGAGAACCGAGGTAATACTATATTATATACTATACTATATTATATACAGAAGATTACAGTGGGGCAAAAAAGTATTTAGTCAGCCACTGATTGTGCAAGTTTTCCTACTTAGAAAGATAAGAGAGGTCTGTGATTTTCATCATAGGTACACTTCAAAATGAGAAAAAAAATCCAGGAAATCACATTGCAGGACTTTTAAAGAATTTCATTGTAAATCATGGTGGAAAATAAGTATTTGGTCACCCACAAACAAGCAAGATTTCTGGCTCTCACAGACCCGTAACTTCTTCTTTAAGAAGCTCTTCTGTCCTCCACTCGTTACCTGTATTAATGGCACCTGTTTGACCTTGTTATCTGTATAAAAGACACCTGTCCACAGCCTCAAACAGTCAGACTCCAAACTCAACCATGGTCTCTCCTACTTAGAAAATATAAAAATACTTTTTTGCCCCACTGTATATACTACTATATACTATAGTACATAAAATATTTTTACATTTATCCCCTATATGAAATTGCACTGGCACATTGGACAAAGTCTGTAAAGCTATTGGCCCTCCTATAAATTTTTTTGGACTCCAAGACCATAGTCTACACTAAATATCAATCCTACCACCCCCATCTTTATGAATAAAATAGTCCCTTTCAGCAAATTCTGAAAATCAATATTCCTGCAGTGCATTAATATTGGGCTCTGGGCCATTCTAGCTGCAATCAATCAATGTAGAACTTTAATTCCGAGACTATTAATCAACAACACATACTTTAAAATGCCTGTAAAATGTCTGATACACAGAGGCTCTTGACAACAGGACAACAGTTCGAGGGTGCTAAGCCAATGAATGCCAATGAAACATGCAGAGAAACGTAACAGTGCAGTAAGAAGAATATCCCATTTCACGCTTTTTTGTGAAAATAAACAGGATTTACTGTGGCCTGTTTGTTGCTAAACTGGCTTTAGAGGAAATGAAAATAAACAGCTTTACATTCTATTGTAGTTTTAATGTATTTTCTTGTGGAATGCATTTGCTCTTGACAGCAATGTAGTTAAAGAGAGCATATGGGAAATTATATTATGTGGCCTTTGTATATGCTGCACTAGTGGTGTATGCAGGATTTGCTGTAATACAGAAATATAAAAGCTGTGTATAATAAATTATAATAGATGAATACAGAACATTAAAAATAAGTTAAATCAAATTTGATACTGGTATGAAATACGTTTCTGATATAGCAGCTAGGAGGGAATACAAACTCGTAGCATGCAGTCCTACACAGAGATTTAGAATTAAACCATTTTGTAGATTAGTGGTATCTTTATTATTTTGACCTTATTTCTAAAATACCAACACAGTTTGGAAAAATCACAAACTGAATAGTGCAAACTGCATATCAGATTAGTACATGCCCATCGGTCATATTAATCTTTTACAGTGGGGATAATTACACTGGGGATTTCAGAGACTTGTTTCAAATTACAGTGAATAGGAGATTTCTATATTACACATTACATTGAGCCTTCAGGCGGATAGCCTTTGATAGCAGAAGACCAAATGAAGTTCCATTTTAGGTCATTGACCCGCCAGGGGCCCCAGTGCCCAGCCTGGGCTCTCAAGGGCCCCAAGAGCATCACATGTCACCTCAGATTGCACCCGGGACCAAATCTGCCAAATTTTGAGACCGTACATCGAAATCTGACTGAGTTACAGTCAATGCCCCTATGTTTCCCATTCGTTAACATAGGGGCCATATCATGACTTTGAGGGACCCCAGAGAGACCACCCAAGGGCCAGTCATTGCCAAAATCACAAAAACCCTATTCCATTTTGACCTTAACTATCCTGCCAAATTTTGTTTCTCTAGCTTCAAATGTTCTTTTTCCCCATTCGTTAACATTGGGCCCATTCATTTCCTATGGGAAAATTTGGAACCAACCAAAAAGCCCTATACAAGCACACCATTCCCAACCGGACCAGATGCATTAGTGCTGGAATGAGGTGAATATCTCGAAAATTGCAGCAGTTGATAGTCTGACAAAAATGTAGAATAATATTAATAATAATAAGAGGAGAAATAAGACTTTCGGATAACAGTAGTGTGATTGCCTATAGAATGAATGGTACTGAATGTAAAATGATTTACAGACGAATTTATTTTTTCCATTTTCTTCTTTATTTCTGGTATCGTGAACAAATCTTAACCTGGTCTCGGTCTTGACTCGGACTCAGCTCTAGCGGTCTAGACTACTACACTAAGCAAAGCTGAAAATATCACATTCTGTTAAATCTTGTTTTCTGAAGTGTCATAGATCATATTGTCAGCATTGTATAAACAGCACAAATCCTTTGACCAAAACTGCCCAATTTGCTGGCAATAGTGTAATGGTGTGGGGAATACTTTCTTGGCATGCATTTGTCCACCAGTTGAGCATTGTCTGAATACCACAACATGCTATTCAACAGTCACAAGCTGAGTATTGTTGTCATCCAGTATCAAGTCATCTCAAACTGGTTCCATGAACAGTGTACTTCACTGGTCTCTACATTAACCAGATCTGAATCCAACAGCACTGGGAGCACTCTGTATTTTGCACTCATATTTAAAACACTACAAAATGCACATTAATTAGGCAAACACGCAAAATGTGCTGCTTAGCTCAGTTGTAAGATGTAATCCTCTGTACAGCCCATAAATAAGCTTACACACAAAATCTCTTAGTAAATTAGGGCCTTCATGTCCAATATAACACTGATGACAGGGTGAAATGGTCAAATAAGTAATTTCTGGAAAGGAATATTCACTTGCTATATATGTTATATAGATACAGCAAATCTCTGTTTAATATGTGCACACGGTAAATCCTTAAACACATTGCATATTTAAACATGCTAAAATCATAAACATGTTTAATTACATTTAGTCACTTAAGCCTAAAACTAATCGTAGTGCATCTCCTAACAGTTCTAGCAGCACAAGGTTAGAAGTATAGCCTTTTTCATACACTGCCTGGCCAAAAAAAGATCACTACCTGGATTTAACTAAGCAAATAGTTCAATAATTAAAAAAAGAGCCTCCCATCGGATAATTACTGCATTGTTGATTATGTTTCAGCTGGTAACAAGTTATTGAACCCTAACTGATGCAGTGAGTAGCTTCTCATTTGTTAAACAATCATGTCGAAAGACACATCCTGTAGTCTGTTTCAGAAGGGTCAAATTGTGAAAGAGTGGTTCAGGGAGCATGAGACATCATTTTCACACATGGATTGGCCACCACAGAGTCCAGACCTGAACCCCATTGAGAATCTTTGGGATGTGCTGGGGAAGACTTTGCGCAGTGGTCCAAAATGTCGTCTGTCTTTATTTTGTCCTTCTACCTTTTGGATTTTTCTTTGTAGTTTGTATCCAAAATTGGGCAATATTAATTACATTTTAACATGCAATACGTACATATTGATTTATGCACTGAATTTCACAAAACTGAGTTAAACTGCGTGCTATACTGGCGATTCTTTTCTGTGCAAAGTAGCTTTGTACAAAAAGTCGCTAGATTTTCCACAACGAAATTACACGGAAGCTGGAAGCTGTGGGAAGCTGTGAGCAGAAATGATTGTGGCGGACAGTTTACCACCCTCCAAACTTTGAGAGGGACACACCCCCTATGCCCCCTTTTAAACTATGCCAACGGCTATGTAGTACAACAGAATTTTTTTCAGGGTCACCTACGAGGAAGCTAAAAATGGATCTATAACAATGAAATAATTAATAGACCGACAGCCCTGGTTATAATTGTAAAAAAAAATGAAATAGTTGGATAATAGAGACTACACACCTGTCAGGTACATTTCTTCTCCCTCAGCGAACATCGTCTGACAGCGGGCACAGCGTGCACAGGTAGGATGATAGTGCTTCCCACCAGCCTTATAGAGGAACAGAAACAGATAGAAAGCCTCATCTTCAAGAAATGAAGAATCGAAAATGATTGCATGCGACGAAAAGGATCTGCGACTCGGAATATAATTGACCTCTTATTCTATTTCAGTTTATCCAACTGATTTGCGAGTCTGTAAAGGATTTATTCAGAAAGTCTCAGTGAGCTGCAGCTGCATCTTTCTAAACGATACCATTTCTAAATTCAGCTGTCTTCCTAGTTCTCTAGACAGCTTACAAAGAACGAGAAAGAGGCAGGTTGGATTTCAGCATTCTGACAAAAAAAGTGGAAAAATGCGCTAATTGCCGTCTGTCTTTTTAAAGCCAGGCTGTCATCTGTAGTTACACTGACTCCTAGTACCGCTCTATATTCTTTATAGAATTTCTGGGATTTTAAAAGCTTACTCAATCTTACGAACAAGAGCGCTTCATCCTTTTCTCCCAAGGCAGCCCCACCTTCACTTTCTCGCTCGCATAGACCCCGATGGCAGAGCTGTCAGGAAGACCTCACATTAAGTGATTATGACACCAGGGAGGATCCTCTATTTATAGAGGTCTGTTGGTACTCACTCAGAATGTATTTGCCATGCAGGCCACCCTCAGCTCGTCACATTGATTTCAAGGACCTTTGCAGTTAATGTGCTCCACGATAGAAATACATTCATCCTGATGCATCTCATGCCCTAGTGATCACTCAAGTAAGTGAAGGCAATCTATATTATGCTCACTGGTGAACTGGAGATACATAATTAGGCGTGAGATCAGTGTTTATCAAATGAATCATCCTTGGGTATATAAAAGGTGTGATATAAATTGAACTTATTATTTATTATTATTAACAAATGGAGTTTACATAATACAACAGAAGCACAGTGCATTCATTTATGTGCTTCTATATCATGGAAAAGACAGATAATCAATGACATACTGTGCAATTATTTTCAATAGTCGTTCTACCAAAGAATGGTTAAAGAAGAATAAAGTTAATGCTTTGGAATGGCCAAGTCAAAGTCCTGACCTTAAGCCAATCGAAATGCTGTGGAAGGACCTGAAGTGAGCAGTTACTGTGAGGAAACCCACCAACATCCCAGAGTTGAAGCTGGTCTGTACAGAGGAATCGGCTAAAATTCCTCCAAGCCGGTGTGCAGGACTGATCAACAGCTACAGGAAACGTTTAGTTGTAGTTATTGCTGCACAGGTGGGTCACACCAGATACTGAAAGCAAAGGTTCATATACTTTTGCCACTCACTAATATTTAATATATGATCATTTTCCTCAATAAATAAATTACCAAGTATAATATTTTTGTCTCATTTGTTTAACTGGGTTCTCTTTATCTACTTTTAGGACTTTTGTGAAAATCTGATGATGTTTTAGGTCATATTTCTGCAGAAATATAGAAAATTCTAAAGGGTTCACAAACTTTCAAGCACCACTGTATCATGTTACTTTAAAACAAATGCATCAAATATTGGCTTTGCAATTTTGCCATTTTAAAGGTCTGCAAATGTCAGGTAGTGG
This sequence comes from Ancistrus triradiatus, assembly GCA_025084515.1. Lineage (NCBI taxonomy): Eukaryota > Metazoa > Chordata > Actinopteri > Siluriformes > Loricariidae > Ancistrus > Ancistrus triradiatus. Next base: position 105,703 of record JAJAGP010001212.1, on the reverse strand, counting down.
GACTTCACCAATCATATTTGAAGATCAATTAAAATTAAGTCATATACATTTCTGAATAATTGTCTTAAAACCTTTAAAATTGACATGTTGCAAAATAAAAAGCTAATGTTTAGAGGTTCTTTTTTTTAACCAACAAATCATGTCATTCTAAGCATTTGTCAAATGATTCATTGTGATTTTTGTTAGTGTTGATATGCAGTACTGTGCAAAAGGTCACCATTAGATTAGACATACCATTGTTTTAGCAATGATATGACAAAAATATATAGTTACTTCTTAGGCTCTTCATTAGAATACAACCAGAAAATACAGGAAATATGTACGCATTATTAAAAAAATGATGAAAAAAAATCAGAAGGGCTACAGTGGCAAGTATTTAGTGTGATCCCCCCTTACATTTGAGCAATAGCAGCATATGGCAGCTTCATCAGGATGCCAAGTTGACTCTTCTACAGTCTGAAGAAGTAGGGCTGTCACAGTTATTACATAATCGTCTAATCGCAATTATTTAAGATAATCGCAATGAATTGAAATGATCAAAATTATGTAGGACTACAGTATGTTGTCCACGGTTGGCAGATTTCTGCAACAAGCAGAATGTGAATCAGGTGTACAAAGTTAAGGCAACTAAGTCTGAATAAAAGAAAGAAGTAAATGTCACTTTAGGCTTGTACTTCATTAGTTGTGTTCAGTTAACAGACAATTAAATTGTTAATCAATTATTTACTTGACAAGTAATTCGTAAGCTAAAGTTTCATGATTGTGACAGGCCTACGAAGAAGCTTGATCAGAAATGGTCTTTTTGGAAGGGTAGCAGCCATGACACCACTATTTCAGAAGGGGAACAAGGTGAAAGAGGTAAGATATGCTAAAGCTCACAAAGTCTGGTATGAAGATCAGTGGAAAAGGTATTATGGAGTCATGTACATAAGTTTGACAATTTGACAGTATGTTATAAATGCTGATTATACCTTTGCGAAAATAACAAACCTAATGGTGGCCTAAGACTTTTTGTACAGTACTGTAGACCACGATGAAATGGAGATATAGTAAGTTATATATTTGAGATAACAAAGTTATATCAGTTTTGTTTTAATTGTCACGCTAAAGTTTTATTTGTCCTATTGTAATCCTGCATATCTTAGTCTGGGTTGTAGTGTGGGGAGTCGAGACACACATGTAGTTCACGTACATAAAACATGCAGAAAGCAATGACAAAAGCTTCACGTATTGTGATTTTGAGTAAAGTTATTCAACTGAGTTTTATGGGGTTTTTTGCGTGCTTTTGGGTTTAGTGTGTTAATACAGCGTGAGTTAGTTAAATATGTGGTAAACATTTAATGGTTCTGTATGAAGATCAATCAAAAGCATACAGAAATGGCTTCAGACCTAAGTGTTAATGTGGTTTGTGCATATATGGACTATAGAAACTACAAAAGACCATGTGGCTGTAACTGCAGTAAGGGTTGTGTTCATTGTGTCACGGCTGGGGCTGGATCAATGGATCAATGCACAATCAGCATTCACTCTGATTTTGTTGCTCAACAAAGCCAAACTATGGAAATAGATTATTAAATCTTGTAAGAGGAAGCTGCTTGGCATACATTACCCCAGAAATGCAAAGTTGCATTCTATCAGCAAGATAAAAGAGGTATTCTGAGATCAGATTACTACACCAGACCAGATCTGGCATATATTTAGTATCCATTGCCTATATCCATATGCTTGCATGCCCTATTTTGGAAGCAGAAAGCCTGCCTTTAAATCAGTCTGCATTGCTTGATTCATTCATATGGTACCGTGCAAAGGTTTTAGGCCTCCATTAGCTTTGTTGTTTTAGCAATGCTATAATGACCATATATAATATATTGTCAATGACTGGACCCAAAAATTTCAATTTTGGATTCATCACTCCATAATGCTCTTTTTCAATGATCTTCACTCCAATCTTTGTGAGCTTTAGCATATCTTAGACTTTTCACCCTGTTCCTCTTTTGAAAAAGTGGTTTCTTGGCTGCTACCCTTCCAAAAAAGATCATTCCTGATCCAGCTTTTATGGACTGACGAGTAGCCATCTTGCAAGCTGACAGATGCTGCTAGTGCTCAAGTGTAAGGGGAAGTCACACATTTTTTAATACTGCATACAAATTTCCTGTATTTTCTAGCGTATTCTAAACAAGTGACAGGGGAAAATGATAGATAGTCATTAAAACAATGGTACATTCTACTCTAATAGCTGGCCTAAGACTTTAGACACCTGACCACGGTATATGTGTATATAGTTGCCTGTTTTGCCATCCAAACTTAAAATGAAGCAGTCCCAACATAGATCCTCCTTATTCCATATTAATTAAAGTTATTCTGCTAATTACAGTACTGTGTCCCTGACCTAATTTCCTGACTATTTCAGTGTAAGATAAGGAGGATACCGAGACACCAAAATCTCAGAAAGAATAAGGCACAAATACAGACAAAGTGGATGAGGAGGAGGAAGAGGAGGAGGAGGCAAGGGAGACTTTGGAAAGGATCAGGATTTAAATAGTTGGAGATCACACCGAGAGACCCAAACATCTAAAAATACAGATTGCATAAGCATCCCACATGTCAACTCCAAAAGATAAAGTAACTCCTGGCAAGGAGAACGATCTAAAGCATATTAATCTTGGATTAAATTAAAACGTACAATCACAACAGTGAATACGGCAAACGAAGGAAATTCACTGAGCAAATCAGATTATGTTAATGCCGCGCTCATTTCCGTTAATCATAATTCCATTTGCATATCCAGATGTATGACTGTACCTCCAGCACTCGTCCACTGATGTATCTCTTGCATGTCTCACACCTGATGCCAAACTGTCTGTGGTAATCTGACTCGCAGTATGGAATTCCATCTCTGAAAGAAACACACACATACAAACGCTAGTGCCAAGTTTATAGAAATTTTTAGCTGTTGTGTTGCGCTGTAGTCCAGCTCCCAGAGTGTGTGTATATATATATATCCTTTTCTAGCTTATTGTGTACTCTCACAATAACATTGGGCAATATTAAAGTAATAAACTGGCAGGACAGGAAGTCAGAAAGTTCCTCAGTAATGTTAACACAGGAAGGCTTTTTTACTTTTTTGGTGATCAATTAATAACAACAAAACAATATACAGTCTAAACTCGTTATCTCGCTCACGTATGTTTCATGGCTATTTTTGGCAAGAGGCGAGTTAACTTAACGAGTTAACGAGACTATAAATATAGACAAAGTGACATTTATAGCTGATGCTGACAATGTTTTTTACGGAGCAGCCCACATCATTGTACAATTACATTTACAATGTACATAAACAATAACATAACAACATAACAATAAATAATCTATTCATTTACGTAAATTTGAGAAATAGTCCATGATTGACAATTGTGACACAAAGTGCATGAACTCCAGTCATTATAAGATAAGTCTGTTTACTTGGTAACACCACCAGACAGTTATTTCCAGCCATACAAGGCCAGACTCCTATCTCTTTAAAGGGGGAGAGACATATATATCCGAAACTGAAAGATAAATGAATGTTTAAAATGCATATGATATTTAAGGTTACTTGCTGTCCCCCTCTCTAACACATTTACTAATATGCCGATTGTTTCTTTCTAATGATGGGACTGTGCTTCGGTACTACAGTCCCATTCATATTTCAACTAGTGACCAGTCTCCTCCTTATATAACATCTTTGATAACAGACAGGGACTGTCCATCCTCCGGCACTGCAAGTTTAATGTAGGAATAAAGTGACACCTACTGACAGTCTGAAATATGCCTGCTGAGCAGGGTAGAATTTAATTACTGGCAGGACATTTTGTCACATATTAATGTGGCAAGAGGCGAGGTTGGCAGCTTATGGAGGTAAAATGCATGGAGGGAAATCTGTCCTGCCATCACAGGTGGTGAGTGATGAGGTTGGTGAGGTAACGGGGCCGAGATATAGGGGATAGACTGTATAATAATATTCACACATTAAAGATAAAGAAGTTAAAATGAGGTTGAAAATGGCACCTACATACACCAGAGAACAAACATATATGCATTACGAGTCAAAAGTCTATTGTAATTACCAGGGTCGCAAAAAAGCTCTTTAATATGTCAATAACGTTGAGCCAGTAAATCAATTTGCTATGAGTCCAGCATGAAGAATATGTTTCTTAGGCTTGGTGAGATTAAGCGCTGAAATAGTACTCCAGATTAAAAAATGAATCCAGATATTGCTCCAGGGACTGGAACAGTCAAAAGAACAGATAGTTTAAATGTTACATCTCCCAAGAATTGAGCTACAGGGGAACGTTGCCAGATCATATGAATAAAGGTGACAGTAACTGTCATGGGACACAGACTGTAAAGAAGATCACTTTTTGTTTTCACATAATGAAATCTAAAGGGTGTCAAATATGTTCTTTGCAAAAATGTAAGAGCATTTCCAGGATTACAGGAGGCTCCCTGATCATAACACCACAGAATGTACCAGTTGAAATTAGGGTCTAGCTCTGAGCAGTCACGTCTCCACAGAATGTCTAATGATGTGTTGCCTTCGACAAAAACTGGTAAATCACTGATATCATTCCCTTGGTTTACATTTCTTGGAAAATAAATCATAGACTGGCTTGGTACATAACGAATTTTGCCAAGGAACACCATGTGCTTAATCGACATGTCTATATGAGCTTAGGAATAATAGGTTCAGGTCATAACTCACTCTGCTTGCTAGAACTATGAATAAAAAGAATGTGTTGAAGCCTCCAAGGATGTACCATATTTTCCTCTAATTTGCACCCCGACACAGAAGCACAAACCAAGTGATTAATCCAAGTGAACAGAGAGTGAATTTTGGTCTCAGAAAAAAAGAACAAAAATAAAATTTGCAGTTGGGTACTGCTATGCCTCCATCCCGTTTCCTTCTCTGCAGAGTGGCTAACTTTAATCGTGGCTGTTTTCCCTTTCCAGTGGAATTTGGAAATGTCAGAGTGTAATTTATTTCCAATAGTCGTTAGGGGTTGGGGTGGTCATGGGGTTGAAGAGGAATCATAAAAATGGCCAAATTATTTCTGGCAACACATTCACATTTATAAAAGAGATACATGTCTGAAGAGAGATTGGAGAGGAAACAATTTTTGCATTTTTGTTTTTTACCTCATTAAGAATTTCAGAGTAATTGAGTTTTAACAAAGGGAAAATTATAATTCCTAAATGTTTTAAGTATTCCACAACTGGAACATTTTGACAGATGAATCTGCTGTTTTGGTGGCTTCACTTGAAGGTAAGAGAACTGATTTTGTCCAGTTAATTTTGAACAACTCACCACACTTCTCATAAATAGACAAGCAATGATCTATGGTGTGGGCTGGATCTTTCATGAAGACTAAGACATCATCAGCAAACTATATTAAATATTGTTGAAATAAGTTAGACTGATGTGGATTGATGAATCATTTAGGCTAAACGTTCAAGATCTTGAAAAATATCTTTGCCTATCTGAAAAAAACTACTTATCAGAGGGATTAATGAAACTCAATCAGCCCAAGACCGTAAGGCATTTGTAGCCACTTCTTGTTCCTTAGACACATAGGTTCACATACTTTTGCCACTCACTAATATGTAATATTGGATCATTTTCCTCAATAAATAAATGACCAAGTGTAATATTTTTGTCTCATTGTTTTAACTGGGTTGTTTATCTACTTTTAGGACTTTTGTAAAAATCTGATGATGTTTTAGGTCATATTAATGCAGAATATAGAAAATTCTAAAGGGTTCACAAACTTCCAAGCACTTCTGTAGTGTTGCATTTGAGAGGGTAGTCTTTATCCTTCAATTCCAACCCAAACCAGAAAGTTTGCCCATTTTGTAACACTGTTAACACTCTACTATAAAGGGCTCTAAATAGAAAAGCCAGGTCCACACAACCATACCTCTGACACACCGTAAGCAAAATTCTGTCAGATCTGGTTCGCCCAACTGAACTGATTACAGCGCACTTGAAAATGTTCAGTACAGACTTTTCCCCAGAAAAAAGATAAGAAGGACAAAGCAAAAATGAATACGTTACACAAAACCAATTTAAGCAGTGCCAAAAGTGCCAAACTTATGACAACGGTCTGTAGTCAAAAATGAAAAAGGGGCTGCTACTTGTCCGCTCCTACAGAGTCATTATTCACTAACAATTAACCCACGGATGTCTTAAGCAGATGTAGCAAAAAATAGAGCTATATCACTAACAGATATAAAATCTAAGACCTCAGGATGCATGGACCACTAACATATCATAGCTAGAAATGCTGGCTTCCAGCTTTGCTGTTTACTTAACATCAGTCAACTTCACTGATAACAGTCTTAGGATTTGATTGTTCAAATTATGAACTGACTTATTCGGAGGCAGGGAAGACTGAGGCTTTAAAGCAGACATAGCGATTGTGCTTTACATCAGTCAGCAAAACTATTTGTGAGCATAAGTTTCCAGACATCTCATTTGTAACAAACTGGCCAAGGGAGCAAAGCGCCAATAGCACTTTGCCAAGAACAACCAAACAACCCAAGAGACCTGGCTTTTCACCCTCCTACAAAATCAGCTCGGCTGTAAATTAGTCTCAGTCCGTGTGTAAATGCAGCCTCTTTCAAACCAATTATTGCAATATAATGTTTGTCAGTTTTATAATTGAACGTTGGCTGTATTAAGACAGGTTAATTACAGCTTCAGTTTTTTTATACTACTTAACTACTTAATTTTCAGACATGCAGCACATTTTGTATAGCCAATTGTTTATAAATGCATGCACTATTATCTAATTTTATTAGTATTTTCTCTGAAAGTCCCCATGGTGAAGAATGGGGGAAAAAGGGGGATTTTGCCTTTGTGTTGGCTCATATTTATACCTAGTGAAATAAAGTCTTGAATGAGTGCTTGAAAGTTAAGAAACATGCTTCTGAATTTCTAAGATTGGCAAATTTGATAGGAATAATTGTAAAACATGCTTAAATAGATGATATGTGGTTTTCTTGGAATAATCTGAATTCAGCTTACCTTATGTTTTGTGAGAGATTAATTATACCACAGAGAGTTTTATACAAGCTTTTCATCCAATACCTTTGGTTAATTGTATTGGTGTTGGTAATGCCTGTATTAAACCTCAGTACAAAAAAATTTTAATTGTAAATAACTTGATTTAAAAAGACTCAGAGGTTTTATGCTATCAGATAACTGAAATTTGTATCTACTGCCCAGAATTATTTGCAGTTATAAGATCATGTCATGGTCATGTGCAACCCCGAATCAGAAAAAGCTGGGACAGTACGGAAAATGCTAATAAAACAGTGTTTCTAACATTTACTTTGACTTTTATTTGATGACAGACAGTATGAACTCAAGATATTTCATGTTTTGTCTGGTCAACTTCATTTCATTTATTTATTACTTATTTCTAAAGACATTGGCTTTTTATATTAATCAACCAAGGGTGCCATATCACGACTGTATGTCTATTGTTTGTGGAAGCCTTGAGTACTACCACTTAACCCAGCCCTCAGTCTTCGTCCTCGTTCAGTTGGTAGAACCCATGTCTGAGAAGGTTGTTTCACTGATAAATCTTAACAGATCTATATTAAGACTGTATTTTTCAATTAATATATGCAATGTAAATGCAAAGGTAAAGTACACAGGCTAGTGAGTGCATACTTGCTGATGTACTCCCCAGTCAGGATGATGCCACAGGTCTGACACTTAAAGCAGCTGACATGCCACTGCTTCTCCAGAGCTAGCAATGACTGGCCATGAGTTATCTCCTCCTTACATCCTGCACAGTCTGACAGAGAGAAGGGAATGAGGGAGAAGGAACATGGAAGAGGAAGGAGAAGAGATTGTTTAGTTTGTCATTTCAGTCATTATTAATATGTAATGATCGTAAAATGTTTTGCTGCTCATCACAGTGCTTAATTAGTTCATTAGATCAATAATTCAGAAGTGATGAAATGAATAATTTAACTAAAGCCAGAGGGAGTTGATGAGACTTTTATCACAAAAACTATATTTTAATAGGTATCACACACTACATGACCAAAGGTATTTCAACCCCAAAACACCACATCCACAGTCATAATGAACACCTCATTACAAAACCATGGCCATTAATATGGAGCTGGACCTCCCTTAGCTGGCCTCTAATTTAGCTGGCTCCTGTGGCTCAGGGGTAAGAGCTGTGCTGCAAGAAATGGCAGTTGCTGAAGATCTGGGACTGAATCTCATGCTGGGCTTGTAGGGCTGGAGGATCACATTGCAGTGACAACAACAACAACAATATCAACATTGTATGGATGAAACGTCTTGCACCCAACTTCCAAACATTGCCATAATCGCTCTATGTAAACTATCCATAGGGCTGTCATGAGTCGACACTGGCTCATTTGATTTTAACGTCTCTGAACTGCCATTCCATCTAGTCTAGGGCGGTCAAAATGTTTGTGTGTGTGTGTGTGTGTGTGTGTGTGTGTAAAAGCCATGAGGGAAAGGCTACAAGATGATACATGACTGTGTTGGAGTCTCTTTCTCAGTAAAGTTTACACAGTCATTTGTTCTTATAAAGAAGAGTGTATGTCTCTGTGGTAGCCTAGTGGTTAAGGTACCGGACTCTGGACCAGAAGGTTGAGGGTTCAAATCCCACATCTGCCAGGCTGCCACTGTTGAGTCCTTGAGCAAGACCCTTAACCCACAATTGCTTGGATTGTAAGATTGTACCAATTGTAAGACAAGGGCGTCTGCTAAATGCTGTAAATGTAAATGTAAATGTAATGCTATGTTGTTTGCTTTCAAATACAACCACAAATCAAAAAGTTGGGATGGTATGGAAAATGCAAATAAAACAACCCACAGTGCTCCTTACATGTACTTTGACTTTTATACCATTGCAGACAGTATGAACCCAGGATATTTCATGTTTTGTCTGATCAGCTTCATTTCATTTGTTAATAAACATAGATTCCTCCATTTCAGGCCCGCAACACATTAAAAAAGTGAAGATGGGGCAATTTAGGGTTAGAAATGAGGTACGATGTCAACAGGTGATTATAATCATGATATGGTACAAAAGCAGTATTCATGAAAGGCTGTGTCTTTGAAGAGCAAAGATGGGCTGAGGATATTTGGTCTGTCGACAGATAATAATAATAATAAAAAAAAAAAAAATAATAGAAAAATAATTGAAATATATAATTTTTACAATATTCCTCAAAGAAAGATTGGAAGGGATTTGCATATTTCAGTCCTAACTTTTTCCTGATTTGGCTTGTTTTGCATTGTCTTGTAAAATGCATGGATGTCCCTTGAAAATATGTTGTGTTAAAGAAAGCACATGTTGCTCTAAAATCTCAGTGTAATTTTCTACATTAATGCTGCCATCGCAGAAGTGTAAATGACCTTTGCCAAGGGCACTGACACAACCCTATACCCTGACAGACCCTGGCTTTTGGACTCGTTGCTGATATCAGTCTGGATGGTCCTTTTCTTCTTTGGTCCGATGCACATGGTGTCCATTTCTTCCAAGAATACTGATTGGTCTGACCACAATACAGGTTTCCACTGTGTGATGGTCCATCCCAGAGACTGCTGAGTCAAGAGAAGTTGACGCCACTTCTGGACACGGTTAACAAAAGGCTGTTTTTTTGCCCAGTAAAGTTTTAAGTGGCATTTGTGACTGTAACTCCGTATTGTAGTGCTTGATAAAGGTTTGGCAAAGTAATCCCTTGCCCATGAGGTTCTAACAGATTATTGAGAGGCACATGCAGAGCATCAGTTATTTTTTGTTAGGTCTCAACACTTAATTGAATTGTTGGCAGAAACAAGTCCTATTTTAGTTCCTACATAGGTTGTTAGAAAATCAGCAGAGCATGTCATTTCACCAGGGTTCCCTATACATTTGCATTACACTACATAATCACTGCACCTGCACTGCGAGAAACTGCTTGCTGAACTTCACAATGCAGTACAGGTTAAGTACTTTACACAAATGTAGTGCAGGATAGTGAAAGCACTGGAAATAACTTAAAGAGGTTTCTGTAATCAGACTTACGACTCGGCCCATGGATCTTGACGGGTTCGTTGCTGCTGACAAGCGTGACCGAGCACTGCTGACACACACACTTCTTCCCACAGAAGGTCACCCGGTCTCCGATAGGGAACGGCTTCCTGTGACAGATCGAGACGGCACGTCAGGCTGCATATACATATTAGCATGCAATAACCTGTCCATAATGCTGATGCCCTAATTACATATTAGTGAGTGGCAATGTATGTGAACCTTTGCTTTCAGTATCTGGTGTGACCCCCCTGTGCAGCAAAAACTGCAACTAAATGTTCCCTGTAACTGGTGATCAGTCCTGCACACAGGGTTGGACGAATTTTAGCCAATTCCCCTGTACAGAACAGCTTTAACTCTGGGATGTTGGTGGGTTTCCTCACATTAACTGCTCACTTACATTTACAGCATTTAGCAGACGCCCTTATCCAGAGCGACTTACAATTGGTACAGTTACAATCCTAGCAATTGTGGGTTAAGGGTCTTGCTCAAGGACCCAAAAGTGGCAGCTTTTTCAGAGGTGGGATTTGAACCCTGGACCTTCTGGGCCAGAGTCCAGTACCTTAACCGCTAGGCCACCACAGTCACTTCAGGTCCTTCCACAACATTTTGATTGCATTAAGGTCAGGACTATGACTTGGCCATTCCAAAACATTAACTTTATTCTTCTTTAATGATTCTTTGGTAAAACGACCTGCCAAGGTGTGATAAAACTGGATTAACAGGAAAGGTGCCCAAATGTTTGCCAAATTGTATGTTTACTCTTTTTTCCAACATGTTTTAAGATAAAAAATAAGCAAACCTTGTAATATACCTATTAATTTTTTCCTAATTTTTGACCACTGGTTAAAGTTCCTATAGCCTATTCATAGGGAGGTGGGTTGCTGATGTGTCATGTGATCCGTCTTGGCTGTGTTACTTTCTGGTTCTCTTCTTTCTACCAATGCTGCTATAGCTAATGCTGCTGGAGTCTCATCATCAGTGATTGTTAATAGACTCTGTGCTTTTAATCAATAACTAACTACATTTTCTGTTTCCTCTCCAAGCTTGTATTCCTGTACCAGTTCCAGCCACACACAGTAAGATGTTCATCAGCTTCTGCTCCACTCAAGTTGTTTCTGTCATCAGCTCCAGCACCACCATACCCGGGCCACACCAGAGGACCGTAACACTCTGCCTCCTCCGGTTGACTGGGGACAAAGTGCCGCCAAGGACTTTCCTGCTTAGCATCAAGATCCTAGAGTTACTCTGTGTACTGGACTACATAATGCCGATATGCATATTTCTACTTTATTTTATTTGAACTATAAGACATATTTGATTAGATAAATTAGTTTCACACTTACATTTAACATCTATTCCAACCAAGAAAGCTGGGTCCATTTTTGAGTCTTGGTTTTCCCAAGGTTTCTTCCTCATAATGCTTAGGGAGTTTTTCCTTGTCACTGTTGTCCTAGGCTTGCTCACTTTGGGATGGGCCGTAGATATTAGAAGATAAACTAAAATTGTAAAGTTGCTTTAAGACAATGCTCCACTGTAAAAGCGCTATATAAATAAATCTGACTTGACTACTGACGCCATTATTGTTGATACCGAGATCCATGGACGCTCAAGTCCCTTAAATTAGCATAGCATTTGCATATAACCTACGCACACCCTCCCATATACATTAAATAATCTCTAGATTAAATCCTAAGCCAATGTAAATGTTAGGTAAATTGTGACAAGAGTAACGACAAGAAAAACATCTGAACGAACAAGACACTAGGTGAACAAAGCTCAAAATACTGAGGGCTGGAAAGAGACTGAGGATCTGTGAAATTATAAGAGGATACAGCATGGGTATGCCCACACATCACTTCAACTGCGTGATTTCAGTGTAGCGCTTAGCAAATGCTAATCTTGCTTCCAGGAACTTTCTGTTATTTTTTTCAAATATTATCGATCCACAGGTGGTTGAATAAGGACCGAGCACACACTGATTATTTTAATGGGTCAAAATGATGTGTTAGGAGATTACTTAAAAACAAAAACTCAGCATCTTATGAGAACATTAGTAATTAAAGAGGTTCTGCAGCTGAGCTCTGAAACTAATCACTCTGCACAGTTTGGGAAGATTGCACAGATTTTATGCTGGGTGCCTCTGGATTCAAGTATGCCTAAGAAGTACAGTAAAAGCTATTTCAAAGACTTTTTAAAATGACTAGCCAGATGTGTCCTTCCTCAGCTCACATACAAACGAAACAAAAGTTCAAATCACACAAAACAACTTTTCTTGTGTTTTTACAAGAAGTCTTAAATGTGATACTTGGAACCACTTTTCTTTAAGTAAATACCTAAATGCAAAATGCTTCCGGTAATTTTGAGTCTTGCACATCAGCTCGGAGAAATTTTAGTCCATTCTACCATACAGAACAGAACAGCTTAACCTCTGGGATGTTGGTGGGGTTCCTTACATGAATTTCTTCCACAATATTTCTAACGGATTAAGGTCAGGAATGTTTGACCATTCCAAAACATTAGCCTTAATCTTCTTTAACCATTTTTTGGTAGGATGAATTGTGTGCTTCGCTGTCTAGTTGCATGGCCCACATTCTCTTGATATTCAGTTCATATTCAGTTCAGATGTCCTGACATTGTCCTTCAGAATTTGCTGGTATACTTCATAATTCACTATACCAGCAATGATGGCAAGTTTTCCCAAACCAGATGTAGCAAAAGAGGCCCAAACCATGATACTACCACCACCATGTTTCATAGATGAGATAAGGTTCTTATGCTGGAATGCAGTGTGTTTCCTTCCCTATAAATAACAATTTTCATTAAAACAAAAAGTTCTATTTCGGTCTCATCCATCCACAAAATGTTTTTCCAACAGCCTTCCACATTATGGGCAGCAATATTTTTGGAGAGCAACGACTTTATCCTTGCAGCCCTGTCATACATTATTGTTCAGTGTGCTAATGATTGTTCTCATAAACATTAATATGTAAGAGTGGCCTTTAGTTGCTCAGAAGTTACCCTGGGTTCCTTTGTAACCTCACCAAATATTACACAGCTTGATCTTGGAAGTATCTTGTTGGTCGACAGAGTAACAATGGTCTTGAATTCCCTTGATTTGTACACAATCTGTCTGACTGTGGATTGGTGGGGTAAAAACTATTTAAAGGTTTTGTAACCTTTTCCAGCCTGATGAGTATCAACAACTCTTTTTCTGAAAGCTCCTTTGTTCATGCCATCACATACTTCCACAAACATGTTATGAAGATCGGCAACTCAGATTTCATTGGTCATCCTGGCTCCTGATCAATTTCACATTCAAATTAACTGTTAATCTTAGAGGTTCTCATACTTTTTCGACCCACAGATATGTAATATTGGATCGTTTTCCTAGTATAATATTTTTGTCTCATTTGTGTATTAGGCCATATGTACACAGAAATATATAGAATTATAAAGGATTCACAAATTTTCAAGCAGCACTGTATGCAAGTTTGATGCAAAATTGTGTTAATTTCCTGTCATTTCCTGTCATCCTAGCGGTTAAGGAACTGGACTCTGGACCAGAAGGTCCAGGGTTCAAAACCCACCTCTGCCACTGTTGGGTCCTTGAGCAAGACCCTTAACCCACAATTGCTTGGATTGTAAGACTGTATCAATTGTAAGTTGCTCTGGATAAGAGCGTCTGCTAAATGCTGTAAATGTAATGTAATTTTTACATATGACTTTATGCTCCAAAATAAATAGCTTTGTGCAATAAAAATATTTATCTGTTATATTGCACACAGTCATTTTCTGCTATACGTAGTGCTGTGCATGACTGCTGAGTGTTTTAATGTTAGGTGGTAATCTAGCTAAATCCTCCAGCATCTTACTCTGTAATGGTTTAACTGCACATGGGAATTTCCTTTAAAACCTTTATTGGTTCTGGCATTAAAAGAGGTTCAATTCAGTGAAAATCACCCTAATCAGCTTTTCATTCCTAGGATGCCAAAGGATTAATTAAGTCTAGACCAGGGCTTTTTAACACTAGTCTTGGGAAATCCTTGATAATTGATAATTATTTGTTGGATTACGTATATCAACAGTAGACCATTTAGACCAAAAGCTACACACAGGCCAGCTTATAAGACACACCACAAGCTAAACATCTGCAGGGTGAATTTATATATAAAACCCCCAAATCACAAGGATCAAGTATGTCTCAATAGCAAAGTTTATGTGCAGAGATTTCCATTACTCTGAATGAAATCATTTCGATTGCAGATGCAGACTAAACCTGTTATAACATTTACATTTACAGCATTTAGCAGACGCCCTTATCCAGAGCGACTTACAATTGGTACAGTCTTACAATCCAAGCAATTGTGGGTTAAGGGTCTTGCTCAAGGACCCAACAGTGGCAGCTTGGCAGAGGTGGGATTTGAACCCTTGACCTTCTGGTCCATAGTCCAGTACCTTACCCGCTAGGCTACCATAGTGCATAACGTACAGTGATGCACCAACCAGACAAAACATTAAAACTACAACATGAAGACCAGGGGTTGTATTCATAAAGATTCTTAGTGCTAAGCTCCTAGTGACAAAATTCTAAGAAAAATCGTAGAACTGTAGTCGTTTCCCTCAAAGTTACGAGTAGATATTAGTAAGATAAAAGTTATTCATAAAGCATCTTATCTCCTAAAATACTTCTCTTAAACAGAGGAAAAAGAGATGAGGTAGAAGTAATGTTCTGAAAAACACTGAATAACAGTGAGTTAATCAAGCACTACCAGTTAGATCGTGCTGGATTAATGTTCGTGGTTGATCTTTTTAGCGATTCGCTCACATTTCCTACCGGTGCAACAGTAGTGTAACACCCAAAATGAATACATATGAACCAACCCCAACAAATACAGTGGGGCAAAAAAAGTATTTAGTCAACCACTGATTGTGCAAGTTCTCCTACTTGCAGATCTCCTCTAGAGCAGTGATGTTTTGGGGCTGTCGCTGGGCAACATGAACTTTCAACTCCCTTCACAAATTTTCTATGAGGTTGAGGTCTGGAGACTGGCTAAGCCACTCCAGGACCTTAAAATGTTTTTTACGGAGCCACTCCATTGCCAGAGCGGTGTGTTTGGGATCATTGTCATGCTAGAAGACCCAGCCATGTTCCACCTTCAGAAGGTTTTGGCTTAAAATCTCATGATACAAGGCCCCGTTCATTATTCCCTTAAAACGGATCAGTCGTCTTGTCCCCTCTGCAGATAAACAGCCCCAAAGTATGATTTTTCCACCCCCATGCTTCACAGTAAGTATGGTGTTCTTCCGATGCAACTCAGCATTCTTCTTCCTCCAAACAGGACGAGTTGAATTTTTACCAAAATGTTCTATTTTGGTTTCAACTGACCAAAAGATATTCTCCCAATCCTCTTCTGGATCATCCATATGCTCCCTGGCAAAACTTCAGACAGGCCTGGACATGTACTGGCTGGACACGCCTGGCACCGCAGGATCTCTCGGCATCATGTGTTACTGATGGTAGCCTTTGTTACTTTGGTCCCAGCTCTCTGCAGGTCATTCATCAGGTCCCTCCGTGTAGTTCTGGGATTTTTGCTCATCGTTTTCATGATCATTTTGACCCCACGGGATGAGATCTTGAGTGGGGCCCCAGATCGAAGGAGATTATCAATGGTCTTGTATGTCAACCATTTTCTTACAATAGCTCCCACAGTTGATTTATTCACACCAACCTGTTTGCCTATTGTAGATTCACTCTTTTTTTTTTTTTTTTTAAATCTTACAGTGTGATTTCCTGCATTTTTTTTCTCGTTTTGTCTCTCATAGTTTACCTATATAGTGTACATATTGATGAAAATTACAGAGCTCTCTCATCTTTGTATGTAAGAAAAGTTGCACAATCAGTGGCTTACTAAATACTTTTTTGCCCCACTGTAAATAGATTAAACTCGACAGCAATCATACCTGAAACGAGCGGAGTTGCATTTTCTCCAGTTCAAAGGTTCATACAATCGATTAAGTAGGCTAGAAAAATTATCAACATGGTACATACACTGTCAATAAATTAAAGCAAATAAACGTGTGTGTGATTAGTATAAAACACACAGAAACAGCCTACGCCTGTCATTTCAAAGGGGGTACACAGTATTTCAATAATTAAGAGTGTGTTTGTATGTATGAGAGAGTGAGAGTGAGTGACGAGGGTGACAATCAAACAGTCTTCAAAAGAATGTGTCATACCTAGCAACCGGGTCAACCCTGCCTCCTCATTTACAGTGGTGGTTGAAAGTTTGTAAACACTTTAGAATTGTCTATATTTCTGCATAAATATCACCTAAAACATCATCAGATTTTCATACAAGTCCCAAAAGTAGGTAAAGAGAACCCAGTTAAACAAATGAAACAAAAATATTAAACTTGGTTATTTATTTACTGAGGAAAATGATCCAATATTACACATTAGTGAGTGGCAAAAGTATCAGGTCCTTCCACAACATTTCGATTTGATTAAGGTCAGAACTTTGACTTGGCCATTCCAAAACATTAACATTATTCTTCTTTGGTAGAACAACTCGTGTGCTTAGGGTCGTTGCCTTGCTGCATGACCCACCTTCTCTTGAGAATCAGTTCATGGACAGATGTCCTGACATTTTCCTTTAGAATTCTCTGATATTGTTCAGAATTCATTGTTCCATCAATGATGGCAAGCCGTCCTGGCCCAGATGCAGCAAAACAGGCCCAAACCATGATACTACCACCACCATGTTTCACAGATGGGATAAGGTTCTTATGCTGCAATGCAGTGTTTTCCTTTCTCCAAACATAACGCTTTTCTTTTAATCTAAAAAGTTTTATTTTTTCCTCATTCGTGCACAAAACATTCTTCCAATAGCCTTCTGGCTTTTCCATGAGATCTTTAGCAAACTGCAGACGAGCAGTAATGTTCTTTTTGGAGAGCAGTGGCTTTCTCCTTGCAACCCTGCCTTGCACACCATTGTTGTTCAGTGTTCTTCTGATGGAAGACTCATGAACATTAACATTAGCCAATGTGAGAGAGGCCTTCAGTTGCTTAGAAGTTACCCTGGGGTCCTTTGTGACCTCGCCAACTATTATACGCCTTGCTCTAGGAGTGATCTTTGTTTGTCGACCACTCCTGGGGAGGGTAACAATGGTCTTGAATTTCCTGCATTTGGTCCAAACTCTTTAGACATGGTTTTGTAACCTTTTCTAGCTTGATGAGCATCAACAACTCTTTTTATGAGGTTCTCAGAAATCTCCTTTGTTCATGCCATGATACACTGTCACAAACATGTATTGTGAAGAGCAGACTTTGATAGATCCCTGTTCTTTAAATAAACAGGGTGCCCACTCACACCTGATTGTCATTCCATTGATTGAAAACACCTGACTCCAATTTCACCTTCAAATTAACTGCTAATCCCAGAGGTTCACATACTTTTGCCACTCACTAATATGTAATATTGGATCATTTTCCCCAATAAATAAATGACCACATATAATATTTTTGTCTAATTTGTTCAACTGGGTTCTCTTTATCTACCTTTAGGACTCGTATGAAAATCTGATGATGTTTTAGCTCACATTTATGCAGAAATACAGAAAATTCTAAAGGGTTCACAAACTTTCAAGCAGCACTGTAGATAAAAGTTTTTGTGTTCTCCTACCTCAGAGTTGCTCTCAGATCCCTTCTGAATCACTCTTAAGCTTAAACTCCTAGCAATGGAAGAAGGTCATCTGGTTTATATTCTTTAGAGTTTTACATTCTTTTCCATCACGTGTACGATCAGGTATGTGTGCACTGTTTGCCTTGAGTAGTGATGGCACTAGGATGCATTGTGGCCAAAAGATAAACCAGTAGAAGGTTTCTTATGTATAATCCCACAGGCATGCATGTGGCTCCTCTAATACATGTGAAGCCATCCATCGCATTTTTTACTGGTTATCCATAGCATTACGCTTCCTGTTGTAATTTATGGAAATTCACAGTAATTATAGACAATTCAGTAATGTATTGTTACGACCCTTTGTAGGGGAATGTCATAACACTTAAGAGGATGGTATGATGGACCTCATACTTATGTCTGACAGAAGCCAAAAATGCATTGATAGAAAGTAGTATGAACAACATGGAAGCTCAGCCTGATGAAACAGAAACTCCATACCCCAAACTTATATACCATTGAGTGATTTCATGACTTTTTTTTATTTGTTTCTACTTCACTCTCCTGACAAGTCTGTCCATTAGATTGTGGAACATGACTGAGGTGAGCTACGGATGTTAAGTTCAAACTCACTGTTGGCATCTCTAATGCCAATATGGGTAGGGTTCTTTGAAAGCCAGCCAGGTTCTCCATGAAAATTTAGAAAGGCATAGGGGGTTGAAAGTTGATGAATGGAAAGTTAATGAATGAAGCAGAAACCTATGAAAGTGTTATATTGAGAATCACTGAGGTGTTCAGTACAGTCCATTCTACTGCAACTGTTTGTCTATGGAAATTCCATGTCTTCATGCTTCGTATTATACAACTGTTAGCACATAGTGTGACTGAAATAATAAAGATCACTATTTAGAGGGGGTCTCTAGATATTTTAGTCAGATTGCGTATAATAATAAGCAAGTTAAATACCTAAAATATCTGTGTGAATATCTGTGTGTGGGTGGGTTTGATAAAGCACAAGCTGATGGTCCATTCCACATGAGTGTTCTATCAGTCAAAACAATGCAAAAATATATCACAACAAGTCACAACAAATTAAATAAAGGCTTTAGTATATATTTCTCATTATTACATCATTAGAGAATTTGCAATATACGTAAAGTATACGTCAGACTTCCTTGAGTCTTATGTTTTCTATTAAAAGAAACACTCAGACAACACTTATTGCTTCAGGTTTACAACAGAGCATTTAGTGCTACGTAGCATTGTGACAGTAGAAAATACAGTGGTGCTTGATAGTTTGTGAACCCTTTTGAATTTTCTACATTTCTGAACATGTGTTGTGAAGATCAGACTTTGATAGATCCCTGTTCTTTAAATAAAACAGGGTGCCCACTCACACCATGGATTGAAAACTCTTGACTCTAATTTCACCTTCAAATTAACTGCCAATCCTAGAGGTTCACATACTTTTGCCACTCGCTAATATGTAATATTGGATCATTTTCCTCAATAAATAAATGACCAAGTATAATATTTTTGTCTCATTTGTTTAGCTGGGTTCTCTTTATCTACTTTTAGGACTTCTGTGAAAATCTGATGATGCTTTAGGTCACATTTATGCAGAAATGTAGAAAATTCTAAAGGGTTCACAAACTTTCAAGCACCACTTTATGGCATCAGAATAAAGTGTCATAAGTCAAATAGTTCTAAATAGAGAGGGGTTTTTCCTCAGCATCAAATCATGGCTAAACTGAAGGTTTAACCAAACCACAATCAGACTGACTAAAAGTGACCACACCACTGAAAAACCACAATACATAAAGCTCTGTTCACTGAAAGACAAAACAACAACTTCTGAATAGATGCAGAATGTTCTGAATAAAGAGTGAGCTACTACAGTCAAAAGAAAACTACATATTAGTGGTTAAAAAGGACAAGTTGCAGCCTCTAAACCACTTCTCAGCAAGGTAAACAAGACAGCATACTGGGCCTAAGACATACACACATTTTCAAAATAGATGACTGGAAAAAGTCAAAATTACTGATGAATACTAGTTTGAGATTTATGCCAGTAACATATGAGTTTATGTAAGAACAAGAACAAGACAGAGACAACTACTTGAAGACCAAAGAGGATCAAGTACTGCTGATTGTCATGACCCCACTGAGCATATATGGGGCACTCCAAGCATACTGTAACATCACAAGATACTCTTTGGAATACTGAAAAATAATGTTGGGATAACATGGCTCATCAGATTTTGCACAAACGTTATAAAGTCCATTCCACCTAGAATAAAAGAGGGAACATACCAAATAACAATCAATGCTGAAATTTGTATTTCAAAGACTCAACTTATTAAAGATTCAGCTTTTTACCCAAATTATGCTGATAATTATTTTATATCCCCTCACTCAGCCAATGTCCATTTCTGGTGGGAGAGCATACTGCCACAGAGTTGTATTGTACAGGTGCTCCCTGGTTTACAATTGGATATGTTCCAACAAATCCATCATAAGATAAATGTAACATGAACTGAGGAGTTTAAGGAGTGTTTGGTAGAGCGGAATATATGTATCATAGCGGAGAAATGATAAGTGACGATAAGTAAGTTAAGGTTTAAAACACTTACATTTAATGTACATTTGGCCAAATTCATTAACACAAAATGTATTTTATAATAAAGTGTGAAAAATCTCATGTAATTTATTGAGTAATGGATTGCAAGTGAAAAGTAAAAGCAAAACACTTACTCTATCTGTGAACTCAGGGTGCTAGCATAACTGCTAAGCTAACTGGAGCCTGTGGCTCTTATAAACTAACCTTTTTAGGAACCATGGAGACTTATTTGCACTAAGAATACAGTACTGTAGATGTAAAAATAAAGAAAAACACCATAAACAAACGCGATTAACCAAACTTAACTGAGCAAGGGCTACTGTGAACCTGAATCACTGTTTACAAAAACGTGAATAGTGAATCATGAATCGTAAATCGAGTTTCGGCTGAAATGAGTCTGAAATAAATTCTGAATTATATAGAAACAAGGAATTCTGAATTATATCTGAGAATTCTAAATGAAAATGTCAGAACATCTGTCCGTGAACTGAATCTCAAGACAAGGTGGGTCATGCAGCAAGACAGCGACCCTAAGCACACAAGCCGTTCTACCAAAGAATGGTTAAAGAAGAATAAAGTTCATGTTTTGGAATGGCCAAGTCAAAGTCCTGACCTTAATCCAATCGAAATGTTGTGGAAGGACCTGAAGCGAGCAGCTAATGTGAGGAAACCCACCAACATCCCAGAGTTGAAGCTATTCTGTATGAAGAAATGGACTAAATTCCTCCAAGCCGGTGTGCAGGACTGATCATCAGTTACAGGAAATGTTTAGTTTCAGTTTTTGCTGCACAGGGGGGTCACACCAGATACTGAAAGCAAAGGTTCACATACTTTGCCACTCACTAACGTGTAATATTGGATAACTTTCCTCAATAAATAAATGACCAAGTATAATATTTTTGTCTAATTTGTTTAACTCGGTTCTCTTTATCTACTTTTATGACTTGTGTGAAAATCTGATGGTGTTTTGGCTCATATTTACGCAGAAATATAGAAAATTCTAAAGGGTTCACAAACTTTCAAGCAGCACTCTATGTCTACTAAGACTGTGTGTCTGTATGTATTATGGTCTTATTCTGGGCTACTCGTGCTGAGCTACCGAATTACATCACATGCTGAAGTGAGCAGTCCTGACAGCCCTGCAGCTGAGTTATGTCCTAGTTTGTTTAGGTTCCATGTTAATACATGACACCATTCTCCCCTCAGAGGTTTTTAATAGACGAAACGGACTTGCCTCACTACCTGAGAAGAACATTTACACAATATGGGTAATAGGTGTATAGGATATTAAACACTGTAACCCTGTCCAAACGGCACCTACTCCCTACACATTCCTCCTAGCAATGAGTAACTTTCATTTTATTCAGTGGTAAGTAATACTAGAAGAAACTTGCTGTGAGACAGCAGAGGGAATTTTGCATGGTAATACACTTGAGAAGTGTGATAAGAGAGTGGAAGTCCCATCCAATATGCAGGTAACAGTCAGGAGAGCCAAACAGCAAATCATCAATAAATTCACTAAAATTAAGTGGGGTTTATGAACCAGCACAAGAGATAATGGACTTCGCTATCTCCAGCTATCTAAATACGTATTCGCTATCCTGAAAAATTCGGATAACGGGTTCGACTGTATCTTATTATAATAAAAACATACCATACAGGATACAGAGCATATCCATTGTTAAGCATTAATGAAGTTATTTAGGATTCAGTTTGCTGACTTTTTTTAGCTATAATGCTAACAAGTTCTTCAGACGTTTAGAATTTACACTCTTTATGTTTTATCAGTTACCAGCATTTTTTTTTCTTTTCTGTAATAGAGCAGTCTTGTTCTCCCCCTGTCCAATTCCCTAGTTGCAAGACACCTACATGAGGCGAAACATTGTTTGCTCGGTAATCACGTACTTAGTTAAACTTGCATGAGTAGAGCATCGCAATCATTTCAGCCAAAACTCGAGTCAAGATTCATGATTCACAATTTAGTAAACAGTGATTCAGTTGTTCAGATTCACAATAGTTGGTGCTCAGCGAAGTGAATCACTGCTATTTCTCAAGTAAGATCTCCGCTATTTTCATTGTGTTTTTCTTTATTTTTACATCTACATTATGGTATTCCTAGTGCAAATAAATATCCAGGGGTCCTGGTTTGTATTGACTGCCAACCAAAAGGTCAACAGGAACATTTTCAGCTGTGCTAGTGCCCAGAGTTCACCAAAAAAGTGTTTATACTTTTCACTTTCAATCCATTACCTACTAAATCACATGACTATTTTCAGCATTTTATTATAAAATAAGCTTTGTGTTAATGGTTTTGGCCAACTGTAGGTTAATGTAATGTTTTAAACATTAACTTACTTATGATTAACTATCATAGACTCTGCTGTTATTCCAAACACTCATTAAACTCTTCATACGTTTATCTTATGATGGCTTTGTTGGAACACACAGTAAAAAATAAAAAGTATTTAGTCAGCCACTGATTGTGCAAGTTCTCCTACTTAGAAAGTAGGAGAGAAATCTGTAATTTTCATCATAGGTACACTCAAATATGAGAGACAAAATGAGAAAAAAATCCAGGAAATCACATTGTAGCATTTCTAAAAAATGTAATTGTATATCATGGTGGAAAATAAGTATTTGGTCACCTACAAACAAACAACATTTCTCTCACAGACCTGTAACTTCTTCTTTAAGAAGCTCTTCTGTCCTCCACTCATTACTTGTATTAATGGCACCCGTTTTACCTCGTTATCTGTATAAAAGACACCTGTCCACAGCCTCAAACAAGTCAGACTCCAAACTCAACCATGGCCAAGATCAAAGAGCTGGCAAAGGACACCAGGAAGAAAATTGTAGAGCTGCACCAGGCTGGGAAGAATGAATCTACAATAGGCAAGCAGGTTGGTGTGAATAAATCAACTGTGGGAGCAACTGTAAGGAAATGGAAGACATACAAGACCATTGATAATCTCCCTTGATCGGGCCCCACGCAAGATCTCATCCCGTGGGGGCAAAATGATAATGAGAACAGTGAGCAAAAATCTCAGAACTACCTGATGAATGACCTGCAGAGAGCTGTGACCAAAGTAACAAAGCCTACCATCAGTAACACACTACGCCGAGAGGGACTCAGATCCTGCAGTGCCAGGCGTGTCCCCCTGCTTAAGCCAGTACATGTCCTGGCCCATCTGAAGTTTGCCAGAAAGCATATGGATGATCCAGAAAAGGATTGGGAGAATATCATGTGGTCAGACTAAATCAAAATAGAACTTTCTAGTAAAAACTCAACTCGTTGTGTTTGGAGGAAGAAGAATGCTGAGTTGCATCCCAAGAACACCATACCTACTGTGAAGCATGGGGGTGGAAGCATCATGCTTTGTGGCTGTTTTTATGCAAAGGGGACAGGACAACTGAGGGAAGAATTTACGGGGCCATGTATAGTGAGATTTTAAGCCAAAATCTTCCATCAGTGAGAGCATTGAAGATGGAACGTGGCTGGGTCTTCCAGCATTACAAGGGTCCCAAACACACCGCTCGGGCAACGAAGGAGTTGCTCCGTAAAAAACATTTCAGCCAAAGCCAGTCTCCAGACCTCAACACCATAGAAAATTTGTTGAAAGAGCTGAAAAAAACGTGTTCCCCAGCAACAGCCCCAAAACATCACTGCTCTAGAGGAGATCTACATGGAGGAATGGGCCAAAATACCAAATGTTTGTCATTGCCAAGTATTGAGTTGAACTTTTGTTATTGACCAAATACTTATTTTCCACCACCATAATTTACAATGAAATTATTTAAAATTTCTACAGTGTGATTTCCTGGATTTTTTTTCTCATTTTATCTCTCATAGTTGAAGTGTACCTATGATGAAAATTACAGACCTCTCTCATCTTTCTAAGTTGGAGAACTTGCACAATCAGTGGCTGACTAAATACTTTTTTGCCCCACTATATGCCCATCGTAAATCAGGGAGCACATTAATACAACACCATTAATGCCTTATACAGTGTGGATTTTCTGGGGGTCTGGGACTAACAGAATTTAAAATATTCGTTATGGGAAAAATTTGCTTGGTATTAGTCATTTTCAGTTCTCGATACCTTGTGGAGTTTGCTGTTACAGTTCCAGGGATGATGGGCAACCCCTACATCAGACACAGCCAATCATGTCTGCATGTGATGCCTGACCTAGGCCAGAAGGCACTACCAGAACCTGGGTCTGTGCTTTTGGGCTAGGTACGGTTAACATGATTGATTAAACATACGTATCTTGTGCCCATTAAGAAAACGGATTTATCGTTTAGTGGTGCTGCTCTGCTACTCTGTTCATAAAATAGTTCTACAAGCATTTTGCCCCTGGGAAATGTAATTAAACTAGGAGCTTCACAACCTGTAGTGATATTTATGCCAAACACTGCTGCTTCGCACATTTACAACCTCAAAATAAGAGTCCAGGGAGTAACTGCAGTCTAATCCAGTAAATGTAGAATAATAAATGTATAGGACCTATGTATACACACACATAAACACGTATAGAGTATATGTAGGATATAAAGCACACTCAGCTAGAACTGATAATAAAGTCAGACAGGGCAATCAGGTTTTTTACAGGGGTTTACACTGTGGTAATTACCAGCTTGTTCTACATTTCTCCCACGTACTATTTGCTTACTGAGCATTGGTATTGGAATTGATACTATCCAAGCTCTGCCGTTGTGGCTATATTAACAGTCTAACTAAACCTACTTTATTCTCAATACTCTTATTCACAATATGTTAACACTGATCCTGTAATACACAATTACAGTTGTAAGTCGCCCTGGATAAAGGAAACTGATATATGCCTAGAGGTAGATGTTCAACAACAAGCCCTGGCTCACTTTTGGCATACCAGTGCAATTTCAAGGCTTCTGATGGAGTTCAGGTCAAGGTACTGTGCAAGCAAGCAAAGTTCTCAATCAATGCTGGCAAACCAATTCTCTATGGACTTTGTTCATGGACATTGTACAGAATGTTGATGAACTGATTTGATGGAAGTGGAAACCTTCACTAGGGTATTCAGTACAATCCATTCTACTACCAATATTTGTCTATGGAGAATCCAGAAATGTATGTGTTATATTATGAATGTGAGAGAGTGTTGCTGAAATAGCTGAGCTCAATAATTACAAGGGGTGTCCACAAACATTTGTCTATATAGTGAATATGTAAAAAAAAAAAAAACTTTAACATACTGCAGCTATGCCCAAGTCTGACGTCACTTAATTCTGAAAAAATATAAAAGAAAACCAACAGATTAATTGCTTGTTACTGCACAATATGTTAACACTGAACACTGAACATTTTTATTCAGCTTGCAAGGGCTCCTAAGAATCTTGTTATCTGGTCTCACCCAGAGAGGAACTGTCATGCTTACTGACAGGGATGAGGATGGAGACAGACATTAAGTGCAAGGGGTGGTGGTTTAGTAAATGACAAGGTAGTACAGGATTGGGGTAGGTTGGTACTCCCACCAAAGTGCTTGTCTTCTGACAGGTCTGACCTGCACTGGCGGTACACTCGCTATGTCCTTGGGATGGCCGGGTTTTCTGTCAAACTTACATTTTTAGATTTTTCCTGTTCCTGGCTCCTCTTGCTCCCGTTATGGGTCGCCATATACGACGGCGAACTGTGAAAACGGGGGGTTTTAGGATCAAAGGTGCAGTTAGCTCAGCGGCGCTAGCTGCTCAGGTACGGAACTTACGTGCTAAGTTAGGGCACTAATGGGTACGGCGAGCTCAGGTACGAAGCTGGCGGCGCTAGCTGCTCAAGTCCAGAGCTTATGTGCTCAGGTACGGAGCTAACGTGCTCAGTTACGGAGCTAGGCGGTGCTACCTGCTGAAGTACGGAGCTAACAAGCGGCGTTGTGGCGCGCAGCTCCTTAATGGCCGTGGTGATAGCCAAGAGCTGCTCTAAAATGCCCAGCAGAATCAGATCCGGCTCAACCGTAATGGCCACATGAGCTGGAGGAGTAGCCGCAGTGGCTGGAAGACCAAAAAAGTCCGTACAGGGCGCGGGAGGGTGGGGATGAGTGGAAACCATCTGAGAACCGGGTGTAGATATATGGGATATACGGGATATACCCTCTCCCTGGCCCTCTGAACCAGAAACACATCAGCACAAATGGCCTGATCATAGAGATCAACCAGGGAGGAAGGAGTTTCCAGAAGGACCAACCCAGAAGGACCAACCCAGTCACATTCTCGCTGTGACTGTCTCCAAAGATGGCCATAAGCGCCCAGTGACAAAACCCAGTCTCCTCAGCCAGCAGATGGAATTCACCCACAAACTCTGCTACCCGCCTAGAGCCCTGCTTGGCCTCTAGAATGTCAGGTGGCTCGGGTGGTAGGGCCCAGGGTTGAAAATCCATCGTGCTGGGGGGTGGGGTGGGGGGGGGGTTGAACACAAGAGATGGGCTGGGGCGGACCCTCAGGAACTGCAGGCCAGCCAGAATCACTAGGCCAACCCAAATTGATTGATGGCCAAAGCAGCCCTGGAGGAGCCTTGGATGGACGCCGGCGCCTTTTACAGCAGGGGTTGGGCAGCTCAGCGGGATCGGGTTGCCCACCCAGGTCACTGGTGGGACCAAACAGGCTGGCCAGACCCCCAAAAGCTAAACGGCACCCTCCAGAGACTGATGATGCCGTCTGCGGCAACGGGGGACCTCCATATTGGAGGGCCATGAGCTAACACTGGATCCTTGTATTGGTCGCACCATTCTGTTACGGATCGCCATATATGATCGACGACGAACCGTGAAAACGGGGGGTTTTAGGACCGAAGGTGCAGTTAGCTCCAGATAGAAATGGTGAACCAAAAAGGGAAAAAAGGGAATGAAGTGGTGGGGTGTGAGTGGAGGGAAGTGGTGGGGTGTGAGTGGAGCTGTAAATAAGCTCCCACGCACTCAACACAACGACACCACCCCATGACAGATGACAACATCACACGAAGGAGTTTAAAGACCTCCTGTGGGCGTCGCCATGATGAAACCCAAAGCAGTGATGAGCACTGCAGCAGAGGGAACGGAGTTTTGTATGTGGAAGCCGTGAAAGTGAACCATGTGAACTCAAAGTGCTTAAAGGTGCATGGTACAGATGCGAGGTAGAATCCGCGAATGTGACTCAAGGTTCTCCCGAGATTTCCGGGAGCATGAGGCTGACGCGGGAATGAAAAGGGCGAAACTATCATTAAACTCAGCATCCTTTTCTACGCTCGATCGCGAGAGGAACTTTATATCCCTGCCATCGTGAAAGAGGAAGGGGAACGGCGCGAGAGGGAGAAGGCGGGGTGCACCTCGCTGCAGCAAGCAAGCCTATGCCGCTGGAGAAGCAGGCGAGACCGTAGAGGAACCTGGAACCCTAAGCAGGGTACCTCCGGTTTCTAAACCGTACAATCGCCGACAGTCTTCAAATCACCAGCTACCTTCTATCCCTAACAAAAACACGCTCGTCACGAAAATACCACCTAATCAAACGCCGCAGCGGAAAGGCAGCAAGCAGATTCAATGGTGCAACATTGAATACCTAACCTGGCAGGTGTTGCACATTTGCGATCGCGCCTGCTTAAGCAGATGCATGCGCGATCGCATCAACCCTGCCCAGACTGAAAACTAAGTCAACGCTAACCGTGAACCTGTAACAGTTGGTGGTTTGTCTTTTCCTGTTTCTATTTTATATATTTAATCCAGTCTTTTCTTGTATACTCTGTATTGTCTGTTTATCTATTCCTGTGTTAGTGTACAGTTTTGTGAATTCCTATGCACAGTCAATACACCCCTGTGTATTGCGTTTGTGATTCATTATTCTAGTCCCGTGCTTCATGTGTCCCTGTAGTGTCAACTTGCACTATATATTTGTTTATGCTAGTCTTGTGTCTCATTATTATTAGCGTATCTTGTTATTGTCTGTGTGTTTTTATTTGCCTAGCATGTTAGACTTTGTCTGTTTGTATTAGCCCAGCCTGTTTGGCTCTGTGTATTTGAATTAGCCTAGCCTGTTAGCCTCTGTCTTTTTGTATTAGTAGACTGTTAGGCTCTGTCTGTATTCATCTAACCTGCTAGCTTCTGCCTGTTTGTATTAGCCTAGTTTGTTAGCCTCTGTCTGTTCACACTCAGTCCTATATCTTGTCTGTGTCTTGTTTGTGTATCTACTTGTCTTCATTCCCCGTTTTCGAGTGCAACAAGAATGGTTTCTCCATTTGAGTCTGGATACTCACAAGAGAACTCTGGGAGTTTGTCTATGTCATTGTCACTTCTGACTGATCATTCAAGACCAAGATAACATATTTTGTAAAGTTGCCCTGCAACAATGTACAATTTGTGTTAAAATCACTATAGAAATTCAGTGGTACCTCGAGTTTCGTCTTTAATTCGTCCCAGAAGGATTGTCGAGAACCAAAAACATCAAGTACCGAGCAAATTTTTCCTATAAGGAATAATGTAAATTATTCCCTAAATCCATTATAAGGTAAATGAATCATGAACTGAAGAGTTTAATGAGTGTTTAGAAGAGTGTTTAATACTGTATCATAGCGGAGACATGGAAAGAATACTATAATAAGTAATGATAAGTAAGTTAATGTTTAGAACACTTACATTAAGAAATTTGACCACCTACAGTTCGCCAAAATCATTAACACAAAGCTTATTTAATAATAACGTTTGGAAAATCTCGTGTAATTTAGTAAGTAATGACATGAAAGTGAAAAGTAATAGCAAAACACTTACTCTATTTTTGAACTCTGGGCACTAGCATAGCTGCTAAGCTAATTGCAGCCTATGTTCTGGAGCATTCAATTCCTGGTTTGCTTTCGATTGGCTTTTATAAACTTTTAAAGACTGATGGAGACTTCATTTGCACTAAGAATACAGCACTGTAGATGTAAAAATAAGGAGAAACACAATAAACAAACTTCCGTGAGCAAGGGATATTGTGAATCTGAATCACTGAATCGCTGTGTACTGAATCGAGAATCGAGTCTCGGCTGAAACGAGTCGTGTGGTTCGACTCATACATGTTTCAGCACGTGCGCTGAGTACCGTGCAAACGATGAGAACCGAGACAAATTTTTCTAGTCAAAATGAGTCGAGAACTGAGTTCGACGAGTTCCGAGGTGGTCAAGGTCATACCACTGCAAACTGAACTTGAACACTAAAATATTTGCTCTAAAATATTTGATCAGATTTTGCATAGTTTTCAGTCAGTTCTTATCTGGATTTCTGAAGGTTAAAAATGAAAGAATGAAAGAGTGGGTCTGTCTCAAAACCTAGTGAGCTGCCTACATAGACGTCATAGTATGCACGCTTTTTCAGATACCTTATAAATGGTGCCTACTGAGATACCTAACTTTGGCCGAATTTTTCAGCAATCGCATGATGAAACGCACGCAATTTAAAAAAAAAACATGGCAGCAGTGAGGTTATTCTACATTATATACATTTCTCTGTGGTTTTATTTGGTTTCTTGTCATAAAACCACACAAAATAGAATTTTATTTGCAATTTAGCTTAGTTTGTGAATATTTTTATACACCGAGGGTTAGCATTTATGCTAGTGGATTTTGAAGCCGCAGGCTACTGTGTTGTATAGGCAGGTAAAGCAATTCAAATTGCTATAAAAATGGGAAGAGAAGAATCCATAGTGCTGAAACACTGAGGCAATGCTATGTAGTTAGTGCCTACAAAGGCAGCTCACTAGGTTCTGAGACAGACCCAGTGTAATTGAGACACACTTATTAATTAAAAAAGAAGTACTTTGACATTGAAATTTAATGTACTGGTTGTAAGGTTCCACTAAAACATAGGTCAAAGGAACAGCTGTTAATAGCAACTTTGATATCTACATCTAGAGGCAACCACTAGTAGACTGGCCTGTGTACTGCTGATTGGGTATTTATGGAAAAACACAATGGACAGATGTGTTCTTAGTCAATCCGTACCTGCAGATGGTACAGACGAAGCACTTGGGGTGGTAAGCCCGATTCAGTGCTGACACCACCTCTCCAGCGATGAATTCACCACAGCTGTCACATTTGGTGCCATAGAGACGCTGGTAGTCTTCGGTGCAGATGTACTCACCGGCCTGCTGAAAGAATCCAGAGTGGGCTAGATCACACCCGCACACTGCAGACACACAAGAGAGGCACTTGTTAAAAACAGTTTTGAGTTTCCTTCCCAGTGGAAGCAAAAGGCGCTGAAATGCTGATTAACACATTTAGGCTCTGTAAGGTGAATCCAAGAAAATTATGTTTGCATAGAAAGTCTAATCCACTATACTCATCACTTACATAGTCCCTGATTGTCTCATTATTCTAGCCACTTCTTTTAAATTGTACATCAGTCAAATATAAAACATATCTATTATTCACAGTATTATTCACAATTATTATATATTTACAATCATAGCCCAGAAAGAAATGTTGAATTGCTACAAAACATAGCCTGCAGTTAGGTCTCAGGCAGACGATTACATGTGTGGTCTGATTAGACACTGGGTCTTGACACAATAGGGCGTAAAAGTGCTTCCCCAGCTGTCTTATAAAAAAAGCTCACCGAGGCTACTTTTAGGTAGTGTACCTCTTGGTGAGAGATCGTCGACTGTTAGACATGCCTCTATGATGCACCTCAAGGCATTTTGCCCAGCTGACAGACTTTGAGAGTGGGCGCATCACTGAACTGAGAGACGTAGGATGGTTGTTTCGACAAACTGCCTAGGTATTGGGGCATTGATTCCATGAGGTCACGCACACATGGCCGACCCAGACAGACCACCAATAGAGAGGATCATTTGATACTCCGACAAGCACGAGCAGCTCCCAGTTTCGTTGTCCATCCAGACACAGGAGGCACCTTCACTACACACCCTTGTCTCTTCCCGGACCATTTCCAGGTTCTTAGTAGAAAGACATTAGTTGTCACGGCACCCATTATGTGTCCTGTCATAGACAGCCAGGCAACGTTGCTTAGTTTGCTTCAACAGGGTACTAGAGCGTTGTTTAAATTGTTCAGTTTTCCCCTATTCACTTTATCCTTTCGCTCTAATATTGTAATCGCTCACATATTCTCACAAGCTCCAGCCTTGGCCTTATACATGAGATTAGACTGAAAATATGGGCTGACAATTTTCTGCTGCATCAGTGTAATACGACTTTGTAAAGTGTGCTCTTCTGTGAGGAAGCATCCCTCACATTTGCCCAATTTCCTTTAAAAAAATACTAACTCATTACATAAGTGGTTGATTTCCTGGTTGTCTGACAGGGTGGGACAGTGGTTAGCACTGTCGCCTCACAATCCCGAGATCCCAGGTTCGATCCTGACACTGGGCTCCGTCTGTGTAGGTTTTCTCCAGTTTCCAAAGTGCCCCTTAGTGTGAGTGTGTGAGTATATATGCCCTATAATGAATTGTGTTGCCGACTAGGTCCTGGCTCTCCCGCGACTCTGACTAGGATAAGCACATAAGAAAATGAATGAATAATTGTCTGACTTTTGAAAGGGATTCGTTTGAAATGGATCTGGTCATTCTTCACTATAAAGCACAGCTAGTTATGTTCCTTGGAGCCCCAGTCACAGATATACTGTACATCATAGCAATTCCTCCTAACCTTGTGCTAGACAGAGCTTCATAAACTTTTAATGGATATCTCTACTTGAATTACACCTTTAATTAAAAACTGTGAAAATCTCATCATACAATGAGTAATTAGCCATCTTCCAGCAAGTCCCATATGTCCAGTGCAGTGGTGTTCATCAAATGGTGTTAACTCTCTGCTCATACTCTGAGCTGTCTCTCATGCTGCTGCGTGTTGCGGCATGTGAACTCCCAGAAGGCCCTGGATAACATGCTGAAGTTACTCTGTGTGTGTGTGGAGGTTAAGGTAGAGGACTTTTAGTGCTTACATTTCCAGGTTTCTCGTGGCCCTGCCTTCTGGAACGAAATAATGATGAGAACCGAGGTACCACTGTATATGATGACATCTGAGATCATAGGACGCACCAGTGCTGGCAGATTGATGCTGCCTTAATACAGACGTATATCTGCACTAAATGCAGCCGTGTTTTTGAAGCATAAACTGTGTGAGTAATAAGCGATAAGTGGAACCGAAATACTATTTTCTTAACAGGTACCCACTTCTTGGAATTTTGGAACTGGTTCCAAATCAGAACTGGGTTTTGATACCCAATCCTACATACCAGACCAGTGTCCAGTGGAATATAATCATGGCCACATGTCCAGACAAGTGGACACATTTAGAGACAATTAACAACTGGTCCTGCTGTACAATAAAGTGTTGTTGTTATAACGTAACTAGCAGACATGACTAAGTATTTCTTTACACAACTTCATTTAGAAGTCTTGCCTGATTTAAAACACGATATTAAAGGTTTACATCCTGTGGTAGCCTAGCGGGTAAGGTACTGGACTATGGACCAGAAGGTCCAGGGTTCAAATACCACCTCTGCCAAGCTGCCATTGTTGGGTCCTTGAGCAAGACCCTTAACCCGCAATTGCTTGGATTGTAAGACTGTATAACTTGTAAGTCGCTCTGGATAAGAGTGTCTGCTAAATGCTGTAAATGTAAATATCCAGATATTTTCTTTGGTCCAGTCAAAAAACATCTGCAACAATAACTTAAGTTGTAAACCATACTCCCCCCTCAACATTTGTTATCCTTAATTATCCAATTCTTTTTTACCACACTTAGTACAGTTCCAATCTGACACACACATTTTAACTACTATAACAAGGACAACTTGTGCAGCTATTACATATCATCACTCAAGTTGAGAATGTTTCTCAAAAGATTATGGACTTTTAAAAGGACATGCCATAATCCGTTTTTCCAAACGATGTTCCAGTGTTTTTCTGTTTAAAAACATGTTTGTGACACACCCTTGTTCCTAACCAGCTCTCGGTTCACTAGTTACTCCTTCACAAAAACACATGCGACAAAAATGGTAGCCTGCGCCAACACAGTCACCACAGAGAAGAGGCTTTCAACTCCCTCCACACTCCACAGACATCTGCACGCCCTACAGTTTAGACTCTCTTTCAGGCACCATGCATAATTCAGCAGCTCCATAAATAAAGTCTGTGTGTGTCCAGAGTCTTTCATATTGGACCGATCTGAGGCTCTATGGAAGACATGTGCGTTGTGTGTGCTGTGTAGAGGTTGATTACATATTTATCAACAGCCAACAGACACAAATAAAATTCAGCTCAGCATGGTGGACTGGCCGTTCCGCCTTTCCTTCCCGGCCTTTCTTTGTTAATGACATGCAAGACAATTACTTTTATCTCTCGGCCATGTTGGTGGAGGGAGCTGTGACAGCAGGCTTTAGCAGGACCGATGAAGGAAGACCAGAGCTGAACCTTGCCCTTATCTCTCTGCCTCTGTTTGAAATTGCTAGTCTTTAGGCCTCTACCTAAATGCCAATTCACTGCTGTATGATGAGAATGAACCTGCATGAAGGAATGGACTATGATCCCATATCTATCCTCCATCGTAGGGGCACCACAGGCATTCGTCCAGGGAATGATGCAACAGAGTGGACATGATCCTTCATCCGACCTTGAAAAGCCTGACAAGGTCAGACGTGCCTCCAAGTCTTGAACCTCGCTATATGTGGTGACGAGCTAGTGTGTTAGACCACTGCAGTGCCCAAGTATCCTAACATTTGCCTTGTTTACATGTAACCCAATAATCTATTACACATAGATTCTTTTAGCCTGCACTCGCATCCCAAAACATTAAGTGCTCCTTTCCAAAAATGGTCAGACCAGACATTTAAGCTAAGTTGTTCCCGTTATTGAAAAGTCAAAGTCAAAGTCAGATTTATGTCTATAGTGCTTTTTATAATGGAGCATTGTCTCAAAGCAGCTTTACAATTTCCTATTATCTTCTATTATTTAAGGCCACACCCAAATTGAATCAGCTTAGGGTGACAGTGGCAAGGAAAAACCTCCCTAAAAGTTATAAGGAAGAAATCTTGGGAGGACCAACACTCAAAAATGGACCCATCCTCCTTGAATGGCCTAGATGTTATATGTAAGAATTAACCATTCTTACATATAAAGAATTAATTAAAGAATTAAAAGAATTAACTAATTAACCAAATTATATTATTAATAAGTTTATCGTAACAGTTTAAATAAACAGCTAAATAAATATTAACAGACAGAGAGACATATTTAAATATAGATTAACTAATAATAACAAAATAGTGAAAATAGATTACAAATATTTAATGCAATAAACTTTTAAAATGTGCATATAGGCTTTATTCAGTTCCGTGCCACTGTAGGGTCTTGGGTCCTCGACGGGGGAAAGTTTTGGTGGCATAGCATGCTTAGTCAACCGGAAGACAGAGAGAGGTACTGCCAGTGTGCTGGAAAGTGATGGAACAAGAAACATCTTGGATGGAGCCGAAGCAGAAAAAAGAAAAAAAAAAAAACATGTCATTGTTCCAATGTGGTTCAAACTCAATTAATATCTATTCCCATTAGGGCTACAGAAATAAATTTCACTGTTCCAATAACATCAAACTCATTACATGTACAGGGTCAAAGGCAAAAATGCATATTAAGATCTCATATGTGTACCTCTTAGTCATATTAAACTCGTATCAAAATTACTTTTTGGACCCAAATGAGATTTGATAATGGAAAAGGGTTTTGAAAAAACATGTCAATTATAGTAAGGTCTATGACATAATTTACAGTCTCCTCCACAATTATTGGCACAACGCTAATAAAAATGAGCCAAAAGAGAGTTGCAAGAAAAAGAAAATTCATCTTTTTGAGAATTAGCTTAATCTCACATTGAAGATTAAGCAAATCCAACCCTCTAATTTAAAGTAAATTTAGGAGGGAAAACTCCCTCCTCAAGAAACTAGTACTTCTTAGAAACTAAGTGTAAGAAATTTTTCTATTCACATATACACTCACTGGCCACTTTATTAGGAATACACTTGGTTCTACACTCATGTCAATTTCATCTGTTCCACAAATACAGAACGTCTTTTAGTTATCCAATTAGTTTCTCTACATACTTTGTTATCCCCCTTTTACTCTGCTCTCTAATGATCAAAACCTCCACAGAGCCCACCACAGATCAGGTACTATTTGGGTGGTGGATCATTCTCAGCACTGCAGTGACACTGTGGCAGCCTAGTGGTTAAGATACTGGATACTATGGACCAAAAGGTCCCGGGTTCAAATCCCACCTCTGCCAAGCTGCCACTGTTGGGTCCTTGAGCAAGACCCTTAACCCACAATTGCTTGGACTGTAAGACTGTACCAACTGTAAGTCGGATAAGGGCGTCTGCTAAATGCTGTAAATGTAATGTAAATGTAATGTGACACTGATATGGTGGTGTGTTAGTGTGTGTTGTGCTGGTATGAGTGGATCAGACACAGCAGTGCTGCTGGAGTTTTTAACACTGTGTTCACTCACTGTGCACTCTATTAGACACATCTGCCTTATTGGTCCAAGTTGTAAAGTCAGAGACAGCAGCTCATCTGTTATTGCACAGTTCATGTTAATCATCCTTCATCCCCAAGTCACATTGTTGGGAAGCTACAAAAAAGTAGCCTCTGTGGGGCCTTCAATATTCAAAAATGACATTTTTATCCCATTTTGTATCACATTTGTGAAACAACTTGTTATTTAGCATCAAAGTAGTGGATAGCCAAAGTACTGAAAGTGGAAAGCTCTCAGTTTGAGTTTCTGGAAGTTATCAAAAGAGCAGCCTTAATGTAGATTTATGAGCACTAGCATTTTCTCGGCTCATATAGACCATGCACAAACCACAACCACTCCTACTGTTTCCGCCAAAGGCGCGCAAACACACACACACACACAAAAACAAACACACACAATTCTGCTTTTGTCGGCAGGAATCAAATACCATACTGACCTTTTGGCATAACAGAAAATGCTATAGGACATGTGAGCCACAAGGCTAGTTCCTGCCACAACTGGGCCACTTCTCACAGGACAGCTCTACTTGGCTAGCTTGTTCAGTTATTAGAAACTATTTCAGCTTTGACAAAATATATTTCTTCCTACTGTATTACATCATTCTCCAAGTGCTGCATACACTAATGCCTGATCTACAGCAATACACTATCAATATTAGAGAGATTAATATTATATTCACTAGCAGTATCTACGTTTAGTACCAGCCGCTAGATTGCTCAGGCAGGGTATTTCTAGTGCCGGTCCCAAGCCCGGATAAATGGTGAGGGTTGCGTCAGGAAGGGCATGCTGGGTGTAAAAACATTTGCCAAATAAAGTATGCGAGTTTCATAATAATTTCACCCACACCGGATCGGTCGCGGCCCGGGTTAACAAACGACCGCCACTGGTACTGGTAGCAAACAGGGTACCAGCGGAAATTGGACTACTGTTTTGCCGAAGACGAAGAGGAGGGAAGCATGTTGAGGAGACAGAGAGAAATCAGGAGGGGCCAGAATCAGAATATAGCACTGAGGATAGCAACCCTAAATTTAGGGACGATGACAGGGAAAGATAGAGAGGCTGGCTGATCATCAGAGGGACAGCACAGGTTGGAAAAAATTGGGAGACAAAATTCGAGAGGGAAGACTGAGATGGTTTGGACATGTGCAGAGGAGGGATAGTGGATATATTGGTAGGAGGATGTTGGCGATGGAGCTGCCAGGCAAGAGACGGAGAGGAAGACCAAAGAGGAGTTATTTGGTTGTGGTGAATGAAGATATGCAGGGAGTTGGGGTGAGAGTAGAGGACGTGGAGGACAGGGTGAAGTGGAAACGTTTAACTCGCTGTGGTGACCCCTTATAAAGGGAGAAGCCAAAAGAAGAAGAAGAAGAAGAAGAAGAAGTATCTACGTTTAGTCATGTTAGCAGACACCCTTTTCCAGAGTGATTTACAGCTGATACAGTCTTACAGTAAACACAACTGTGACAATGCTCTATTGTAAAAACCGCTATAGACATAAAGCTGACTTGACTTGACAACTATGGGTTAAGGGTCTTGCTCAAGGACCCAACAGTGGCAGCCTGGGAGAGGGGGGAGTTGAACCCTGGGACCTTACAGTCCATAGTCCAGTATATTAACCACTAGAGACACAATATCAAAATTGCAATGCATCAATTGAATTTTTTGTTGTAGGAACTTGTGTATACAGATAGCACGGGTACACGATTCAACAGATTATATTATAAGCATAAATGAGTAATGGGCATGCTAAAGAACACTGCTATTCAGTAGACTGCTTGTATTATCTATATAAACAGTGGCAATGATTGTGGCTGTCCAAGGATGTAGTTGGAGACCTATATTTTGTGAGAGACAAAACTGCACTACTGTATTATTTGCTACCTACAGTTGCATCATAGCTCAAGTGTAAAACCACTTTAAGATGCCAACTTGTCTTCACTGATTACATGTGGTGTAAGGCACAGTGTTCATTACACTTCCACACATTACCAACCCTATTTCTGTTCCAGTAAAGTAAATCAGATTTAAAAGAGCTCTAAATGGGCCATCAAACCATCTCATTACAGACAACTTTAATAATTTTTATGAGGGGTACATTTACATTTAGTAGAGGCCCCTTAACCAGAGTGACTTACAGATGATACAATTTTACAATCCAAGCAATTCTGGGTTAAGGGCTTTGTTCAGAGACCCAACAGTGATAGACTGTCAGAGGTGGGATTTGAACCCTGGACTTTATGGTCCAGTGCCTTAACCATTAGGCTACCACTGTCATTTTATTTTAATCTGTCCAAAAGTACAAAGCAAGGTTCGGTGTCACGAATAAACATGACTGGCTGTGTCTGAGGAAGGGGGTGGCAACCCTTACCAACCCCTGCAATAGACTGACGCCTTTTCCAGAGCATGCTTATCCCTGCACTCCATGTTCTCCAGATGTAGGAGACTGAATAGGAAAATGTGGAGCTAAAACATACATAGTCTCTCTGAAGAAATAAGGGAATTTGGCTGGATGGATAGAAAAGCAGATCTGGAGTCAACGTTTGTAACTGATAGTCGAATCAAAAAGCTCACAGTAATTAAAACAGGGGCTAATCGTAAAAGCAACATGCATAACTGTTGTGTTACTTAGTGACATTTTATTATTTCTATTTTAGATGTTATATCCATATACACTGCCCGGCCAAAAAAAAAGGTCACCACCTGGATTTAACTAAGAAAGTAGTTAAATAGTTAATAAGCATCCCATCAGATAATTACTGCATTGGTGATTATGTTTCAGCTGGCAACAAGTTACTAAACCCTAACTGATGTAGTGAGTAGCTTCTCATTTGTTAAACAACCATGTCAAAAGACATCCTGTGGTCGTGGAAAAGATGTTAATCTGTTTCAGAAGGGTCAATTTGTGCAAGAGTGGTTCAGGAAGCATGAAGCATCATTTTCACACATGAATTGGCCACCACAGAGTCCAGACCTGAACCCCAATGAGAATCTTTGGGATGTGCTGGAGAAGATTTGTGCAGTGGTCCAAATTTTCTGCAATGTCACAACAATTATTTCTGTCCAGAGTTGCATTATTTTTTCCCCAAGATCTTGTATTGAGGATGGGAGATTTGAACCATGGCGCAAAGTCTTCTCCAGCACATCCCAAATATTCTCAATGGTGGTTCTTTCGACACGGTTGTTTAGCATATGAGAATCTACTCACTGCATCAGTTAGGGTTAAATTACTTGTTGCCAGATGAAACATAATCACCAATGCAGTAATTATCCAATCCTTTTCTTTAACTATTTAGCTACTTGCTTAGTAAAATCCATGTGGTGACCGAGCAGTGTATATTCTCACCGGACAAAACAGTGTTTAAGGTGGTAGTTACTTAAGTATCCTACAGATGCCATTGCATGAGGATGATCTTGCTAATAATACTTGCGAAGTGTGCGACAGGATTCATAGACTGAGAAGAGGTGGTACAGTGTAGTGAATGTCTCTTTCAGTGAGGGGTCAATGGGTCGCAAAACATGTCAATGATTGCATTCGGGCATGCCAAAGGTCCTAGTGTGAAGGAAGTAGCTGAATTTGCAGGGGTATGAAAGCGTACAGGTCTACCAGCAGTGGCAAAAATCCCAGTCTACAGGAAATTCTTAATATTCTTATCATATCTCATCTTATGGCAACAACATTCCTATTTTCAATTGTACAATACTGGGCAACACCCTTGAGCAAAAATCCAAACCACAAACCACATCCTATGTAGTAGTTGCTACAATTTGTAGTGAAGTATTTTGACATCCTGTTTAGACTGTGGTTTAGGATGCAGCCAAAATGTGGATTTCTTAGCCTTGCACAGTTACAGTGCAAGTAATCCAGTGTCTAAAATGATGGAGGATGAGGGTCTTTGGTCCTACTACAACTACTTATGGCATTTTTCCTTTCCCAGTGTGTTAGAAGACTAGTGGTGTGAAAGATACAGGACCATTGATAGGGTTTATAGATAACATCAGGTGTAGATTGTGTGTTGTAGGGACAAAACCACCAGCTGAGGTCACCCATAGTTCATCGTGCATGCCTGGGTGTGTGAAATATTCTCATCATTGCTGAACCAGCAATAAAACACCTGAGATCACACTAGTTGTATCATGTATTTGTCATGTTTGCAACTTCAGTCGCATTCCAGACCGTCATGTCTGACATTTTCTAATTGTGCTGCAGGTTCTCACAAGCAGAATTTTGTGGGACCGGTACAAGCTTTGCTGGGTAATATTTGTAAAAGGCAAAGTACAAGTTGAATCCTGTTCTTGCTGCTGAGACACAGAAAGTCAGAATAATATTTAGGCAAGACGTCCCAAACAGTGTTAAGTTCTTGGACAGAATATGATTTTTGGTTTGCACTGTGGAACAGCAGATCACACAGCTTTATCCATAATGTCAGTGAGGAGTTTAGCATGTTTTCCTGCCTCTGTGTACTCCAAAAATGGCAGTGGGTGGATTGGCTGCTCTGAATTGATACGAACTCTTCTACGAAGCAAGAGCAGTTATGCAGCTTGGTTAGAGAACGATGTAATTTGTCAGCTGACTGTCAGTAACGCATATTCACATCCTGCCATACTTGATGGAGAGAGATATCCTCATTGAGTGCTTCCTCTCTCCATCACTTCCATCCATTACTGGATTTCTACTTGTTGCCATAATGACAGCATTGATATAGATCTAGTATATTATATGGCATCTCTTACCCACATATCTATTGCTCATTGGCATATACACTGCTTTGCTGTGGGTTATACCCTGAGTTAGTTGAAAAGAGCAAGAGCAAAAGAAAAGAGTGAAAGACCAACATATGACAGCAACACCACAGCAATTACTTGGAAAATGGTTGAGGTATATTATTGTGTGATAAGGACGTATAAACCTGCAATTAGGATGTATTACCATGAGATTTACAGCTGTTACTGAACGGAAAAAACAGTCAAACCACACAGAGAGATGGAGAGTGCTCAGCTTATCTCAATCAGCTATCCATCCTCCTGGAGGCCTGTAGGAAACAAACTGCACAGCGGGGTTTACTAACTGAACTGTGTGATTGATCGAATGAAGTTCCCAACAGAAGAGGAAATGTCATTAAAGCAGGAAATGTTGCCACAATTCATAGCTGCTTTGGTCTAAATCCATAGCTGAAGTTCTATATATATATATACACAACTAGAACAGCCATCGTTAAACCGAGGAGGTAGTTTACGACATCAGCTATCAGCCACCTACAAAGCAGTCTTGAGATCCCTTCCCAGGAGGTTTAACCTCCATCCACACCTCAAAACATCTGACTCAAACAACTCGCATAATCACAGGGTGGGGCAACTCACTGATGGGCCACACCTTGGCCCCTGTGATCCTAACGGCTCTTGTATTGTCAGGGTGGGTCAAGGACTCTCAGGACCACCTCCAAGGTGACAACTCCATTAGTGTTAAAAACCCAGAAACTTCAGTTTCTAGAACTGAAGAAGCCTTTCTCATGAGGTGAAATGTCTTCAAGAACCAAGAAGTCCAGTTGCCTTTAACTCAACGCTCAAATTAAATGGTGGTACTGACAGGGTCTGAACAACCCATTGTACCTCGTTCCAGAGATGCTCTTCATGATTAAAATCTGGGAACTGTGAAGGCCAGAGAAGCAAGGTAAACTCGATGTCATATTACTGGAACCAATTCATGGCTATACAACTCTTGTTGTGAAAGTGTCCTTCTGCCATAGAGTAAACAGATGCCATGAAGGGATGAACTCAGTCGCAACAAAGGCAAGCCGTACAGTCTAAACATCCATCCACAGGTATCAGAGGACCCAGGTTGTACCAAATCCTCCAATCAGCGTGGTGCAGCAGAAATCTGGATTCATCTGACCAGGCAATGTCAACAGCTTGACTGTGCCCCACCTGTTCAACAGAACAGTTCTTGACATCCTCCTCTGGCCCCTTACATCAACGAGATGTTTACGTCCCCTCAATGCCCTTTGATCCCCTTGGATGTTCTCCTCAATCACACCATTCACTGCATGAGAAAACCCCAAAACGTAGGTAGTTTTTGATATGCTGACCCCAGCTAGTCTAGTACTCATGACCATGCTTCATTTGAAGTTGCTCAGATCAATCGAGTTTCCCATTCTAATGTAGATACACACTGAAGCTGGTCCACAGAAACATGCTTACTTGTTTTTATGTTTTTGTCAGCCTGTCAAAAATTCTGCCTTGCCAATAGCCTTAGTCAACTGTTAAGCTCTAGAAGCAACAAAAACTTGGCCATGAAGTAGTTGGAATCACAAACTTAGTACAGAACCAATGAGTCACACTCTAACTGCCTTGAAAGCAATGTCAGTACAAGTACAGTTCATCAGCAGATTCATGCTATGTTTGGGGTTCCAGGGCTGAGCAGCCACATAAGCCTAAGATCACCCATTCCAATTGGCTCAGGTGGAGTAAAGCCAACCAACAGTGGACTATTGAGCAGTATAAATGTGCTGTCAGAAATAAATCACATTTCAAATTTTGTAGTCTGATGGACAATATGGGCCTGGAAGATTTAACTGGTATTCATAATGTCAGATGTAAAGTTTGGTCAATAATCTCTTTTTGATTTTGATAGCTCGAGTGTCCATTATACATGTAGCCATCTAATGTAGTTATAGTGTTGGCTTGGATTCCAAAAGCATTATTGCTCTTAGGTAGGAGATGTTAATGAATATTTTACATCAGATAGATTGATAAAACTCTGGTCTGTCATGGATTTACTTATCACCAGTCTGCCAGTGATAATCCTGACATACAATACATCCTTTTTCCAGCTTCCACTGGAAGTCAAGCTAGTCTGCCTTTTTCCTAAAGTCCCTGCCACAACAATGCCTGTTTATGGCCGTTATGGCCTTCTCTGGATCTATAATCTGAAACAAGCCCAGCATCAGATAAGAGGGGATCAAACATCAAATATGAGCTAATCTATAAACAGTGAAACAATAAGCACTGGATCAGCAATTATTTTGTCCTGCACATGACACAGTCTACTTCTACATCCACTGGTCTAGACAAGTTCAGCCAGGTTTATTGATCTACTGTATCTCAGATGGCCGCACCATATAGGATTCCAAATGCTGCATAATAGAAGCCATGAAGGCAAGAAAGAGAGAAAACGAGGAAAAAAATAACATGGTAGTGCTCAAGTCTGCTTTTGAATAATTTAAAATGAGAAGAATAAAATAATTACAACAGTTAAGAGGTTCTGTCCAGCAATGCCATCAACCTGCAATCCATCCTTCAAGGGACTAAGTAAACAATGCATAGTCAATATTAAATTAGATAAGGTAGGGTTTAATTAGTGACTTGAGACAATAAAGGTTTAATTGTAAAGTCAAGACAGCAGAGGTACTGTGAACTGGGTTTGTGGAAGGTTTATGAATTACCATGCACACAAAAGAGTGGATTTGGTGATTTCATTTTCAACACAACACAAAAATCAAATGCCAGTACTTCATACTGAGCTGAAATCCCAAACTAGGCTGCTGACACATACGTTTGATGCACAAGGGATTTTTTTTAAGACTACAAACCCAGAATCCCGTACAATTTCAATAAGCCTGATAAGATACTGAACTATCTCATACGATACTGAACACTCTGGATAAGGTGTAAAATGTAGATTTTGAG
The DNA here is from genome assembly GCA_025084515.1 of Ancistrus triradiatus. Taxonomy (NCBI): domain Eukaryota; kingdom Metazoa; phylum Chordata; class Actinopteri; order Siluriformes; family Loricariidae; genus Ancistrus; species Ancistrus triradiatus. The sequence continues at coordinate 62,097 of JAJAGP010001212.1, read as the reverse complement.
AAGTCACCACTGTGGATCTGATCCGCATACCAGACCTGGCTCAGATCTTACACCAGATGTCTTTCCTGCCACACAACCATACCATGTTATCCTGGCTTGGGACCAGCACTGAATATAGTAGCTTGGCATTCCCACACAGACATAGGGAGAACATGCAAATGCCACACCAATGGAGTCTGCACCGGTAATCAAACCTTGGATCTCTGAAACAGTGATGCAACAGCACTAATCACTTGCGCCACCATCCGGTCCTTTACAAAATCTTCATATTATTCATTAATCTTTGTGGAATTTAATATTTTAGTGAATTTAGACTCATCCCTCTCAGTCCATCACCTGTTTGAACGTCTGCAATCAGAAAAAAGTCACAGTTCCTTTAAAGCACTCGCTATGTGACTACAAAACAGTTTCTCTTCCAAATCCATCATCACATTGAACTCCTCTCTAAAATCCTACTCACTATAATCAATAACACGTCAAGTCTACCTACATCCGTGTGCAATACTACTCATGTGCTACTTCTTTTTTATTCATTGTGCAATATCTATCACACATGCTAATTTGTAATGTGTCAACTATCATTTTGTGTATCTTTATTTTAAAATATCTGAGTTCCATTTTAGGCAGTGCACTGAATTTCATTGTTTAAAACACCATGCCAAAAATGTCATCATGAATTTTGAATCCTGAGAACACAACCCAGACAGAGACAAATGCAGAGAGATATCCTCCCATTAAGGAAACAAATGGCTTATAAAAATTTACAGCTGGAAACTCTGTACACAGCTCGACAATACCATTGTTTGTTTGCAGCTCCCAGAAGTCACTTGTTCCATGCGTAGACACAGCCCAAAGACATTTACTAGGATTTCCATCACATTCCCAACAGACAGTAACGGACTGTATTTTACTTTTGTGCATTGTTGTGATACCAGATGAGCAGAACATGATGTATTAGATGGGGAAGATCTCTTGACTTAAGATGATTTAAAACAAAGCTGCTTCCAGAATGCTAATCATGATAATTTAAAACGAAACTTAGCCTGGCCCAGTCAGCATTATGCAAATGTAATTTGTCAGCAGCCATTCCTTGGGCAGCGAAGAACATTTAGCTGAAAGGAATGCTAACTGTAGACAGGAGATCGTACAACTGTTAAAACAGCTGAATCAATATTAGTAAGTAATTACTCTTTCCTGGAGAAAGTAGCCTATACTAAACAAGAGGAATGAACCCAGTAAGGCCAAAAGAGCTTAGATGAGTATATTCCAGTTATCATAGTCTTTTCTTTTGCATCTCCTTCCTCTTCTCTCATTTTTTCTTTTATTTATTAATGGTCTGACCAGTGACAGGCTTACCAACCCATGAAATCAACAGAATTTTAATGATATGCATGTGTTTATGTCAGAAATCTTGGCTCTTATGGAAAAATAAAATACCACTTATTTGTGTATAAATATAATAAAGAGCACAAACTTTACAACACATTTGTTTTCAGTTACCTTTATCCTGGTGGGTCCAGACCTTATCCTGGAAAAACCAAGTGCAAGGCAGTAATACACCTTGGACAGGGTGCTGGTGCATCACAGGGCATCATATCATCCTTTAGTTATACCCAGAGACAATTAACTATTCAGATCATCATACAATTGAGTTAAGCAGTTGAAGGTTATGGGCTTTGCTCAGCAGCTTCACAATGGCAGCTTGGCAAAGCTGGGATTTAACGCATAACCTTCCGATAAACCCCTGTGCCACTGCTGTACCAGTTTACCTACTAGTATGTGTATTGGATAGAAAACCAGAGAACCAAAAGAGAAACAAATTCACAAATTCACTCAAAGAATAAGCCAACACCCAAATAACCAGAGGTGAGGATCAAATCATGGAGCTGTGCTACACCACCATGCCACCGTTTTTGCATATATGGCTTAGGGGTATTTCTTTAGCAACTCTTTGTAGATGAATATTTTCAGCTGCTTTCTTATTATACATTGTAGATGAGACACAGACCACTACTGTAAAATGAGCCCGTGATGCATTTTATTAAACCCAATTCATTATATCCATCAATGAAAATGATAAACCTCCAGCCTTTCCAGAACCATTTTGATATAGCAAAGTCTACTATGTGCTTTCTGTGGCACACATGAGCGAGACAGACACAACACTCAGAACAACACTAGACAAGGCAAGGTGCTAACGCTAATGTTAATGCTAATTAATAAGAAGGACAAATTAGTGAGTGAGCATGAATGTGAAACGAGGAACTAAATGACTCAGAACAACACTAGATAAGGCAAGGTGCTAATGCTGATGCTAATTAATAAGAAGAGCAGACGAGTGAGTGAGCATGAATGCTAAATGGAGAACTAAATGGTTAAGACTACTCAGAGAACACACACACAATATTAGAATACAGAGGAAGCAGAAGAGGAGAACACATGAGGAAAATGAAAGCTAGAAGATAGAAGCAAGACAGAAGCAGATAGATACCAGACAGACGCAGAACCCCACCTGAGTGTGCTGGTATACACATGAGAAGAGTCAGGGAAAGGCCGCCTTCATGCTCTCCTTTAAAAGATTATATAGGTAAGTGCCGTTTACCAACAATCCAATCCACGTCAGTTCAGTTTAACGACGAGGTCTTAACAATTATAATAAATTCTAATAAAAATAAAAATTTGGATTTTAACTCTAGACACTGTGGCGTAAAAAGCTGGTCAAATTTTAAAAAAGGTTTAACTGCCCACAGACACATTTAGAGCACAGACATAAGCAGAGACGTGAAAAAAGAGAAGTTTGCCAGCTGCTTATACCTAGAAGGCCCTAGCACCGGTCGTTTGACCGTTGTGACTTTCTACTAGTAGTGCTGAATTTACCTACTTAAAGGTTTTAAGTGTTAAAAGGTGATGCTGCATTGAAATTAGTGTATCTTCAAGTGGACACATTCCCTCTTGGTTGTGCCCCTCGGGACTGTAGATATAAAACTAAAGCAAAACATGATAAACACAGCGCAGACCTTCTCTCACCGAGAGCTACTATGAATGTTGATTATAAATCACTGAATCACCATGTACCGAATCATGAATCATGAATCATGAAACGTGAATAGAGTTTTGGCTGAAATGAGAACCAGAGAACCAAATACGATGAGTTCCGAGGTGGTCGAGAACCGAGAGTAACTCAAGAGCCACGGCGTTGTGTATTTCCTGGAGGGAGTGATATGTTTACATTTACATTTTACATTTACAGCATTTAGCAGACGCCCTTATCTAGAGCGACTTACAGTTGATACAGTCTTACAATCTTACAAGCAATTGTGGGTTAAGGGTCTTGCTCAAGGACCCAACAGTTGCAGCCTAGCAGTGGTGGGATTTGAACCCTGGACCTTCTGGTCCATAGTCCAGTACCTTAACTGCTAGGCCACCACAGTCCCATATGTTTAGACTTCAGACATTGTGTAGATAGTACTGTTCCACTAGTGTTCAGCAGTATCTCTGATGCATTTCCGTATCGTTTGCATGTAGGTTTCTTATAAAAAATATGGTCATGTCCAGTCATCAACCATTTCGAAGAACAACAACCTGTTTTCACAGAACATAATGTGGTCTTTAAATGGTGCATTCCTGTATTTAATTGCCACACATGACTTTGCCCTGACCCGCTTTACACAAGGGGTTTAAACTGCAAAAGACATGAACACGAAATTGAGAGACAGGTGAGAGGAACTAACACGGCAGCAAATGGGATTGGGAGCATGTATGGTGTGAGCAAGTCTGAAGAACACTTTATAAATAAGCTAAAACACTGTTTCAGAAATCAGAAATAGTTCGCATTCCAAGCAGCTCAAAGCAGACATTCGGCAGCAGCAGGAATAATTTCACAATCTCCAGACACATTAGGCAAGAGATCTGTAGTCACTGCTCATGTGAGGTATCAATATATAAGTACGTGACATTTTGGGCTCAGTGTGCTTGAAATTTCTGTATTGGTTCCAGTCAAGAATCTTTACTTCAGTGTATTGCTGTATCCTTCCCATCCAGACAACAGGACCGGTTATGCTCTCTTGGACTCTGCAAAACGGTAGGCTATGGCATAGTCTGGACTTGATTTAATACTCTTTCTTCTATATCATTGAATTGATATTTATTTACCATAGCATTTTGGCACCTGAATTTGTGTTGCGTGTCTCAGCTGAAATGAACACATGCCCACATAAAAGCAAACTGTTAAGGAAAAATATTCTGTTTACCACTGTATTTAAAGCTTTGTTACAGAGTCTGACTCATATAACTGTCTTGCCAAAAATTTATGACCTTAGCCACATCTGAATTCTCCTCACATTTTGGCAAATAAAAAGTAATTTCAATCTATTACAGTGGAAGACAGAATAGCTCAATCACAAGCAATCATTTTCACTAATCAGTCCAGCCATAAGTGAGTCAGTTGATTGAAAAATTACACACATGGCACAGGAGGCTAAACTGACAATGATGGATAGAAACTGAATGCACTGAAAAGAGCCAAACAATGCACAGTTTTCTGTTCACTTCCAAGCTAACTACACCACAAGAGGTTTTTTTTTTTTAGATTAACCCTACTATGTCTTGACCGTTTATATCCATAGAGTAAAAACATAATCAAAGCTGTGGTATTAGGGGTTTACCAGGTTTTTCTAGGCTCACAGTATGAGCTTGAGGGCTCAATTACAATGATCTTGTTAGACATTTCTAGCATAATGGGTCGCCATGAGATTCTTGACCACTGGAAGGATCTCTTTGAGACCTTCTTCAACTACACCAACCCCACTGATTTTTAAATCCTCAATAAACATCCTGACATTGACACACCACCACATTCTTTGAAATCCACCAAGCCATATGGTGCTTGAAGAACAACAACAGTGCAAGACCAGGTGGAATCCCGGGACAGTAGTTTCTCACATGCTGCCTACACCTCCTGATCACAAACATCTGGGTGTCCGAGGTCCTCCCACAGAAATCGAAAGATTGTTTTTGGAAGGAACATTATACTCAGCTACTATAGAACAACAGCAAGCAGGACAAATACCTGAGATACTCTGGAAATTGCTCTCCAAACTTGGGGTTTCTCTTCTGCAGCAACTACATGATGGGATTCAAGCCAGAGTCCTCATAGAAAGACTCTAGTCAAAGGAGTCGATAGAGGTCGATGTAGGGGTGAAGCAAGGCTGTGTCTTGGCACCAGTCTTAGTCAGTCTCCTCCTCTCAGCCATTACTAACCTCTTCCACCATGCCCTGGGTATCAGAGATGGAGTTTAAATGCAGTATCTCCTTGAGGGATGTCTATTCAAAATCAGATGTCTCCAGGCCCATTCAAAGGCCAGAGTCCATGCAGCTTGCCCTAAATATAATCTCTGGCTTATACAAATCCTTTAGTCTCCAGGTCAACATTCAAAAAGCTGAAGTCATTGCACAACTCACTTCACCCCACCAGCTTCCAAATCAATGGTGTTCCACTAAAAGTAGTGAGCCAGATTACCACAACTTCCTCAGGCTGCTCCATTGACATTGAAATAAACAATTGCACCAACAAACAATTGCCAGCCTTTGGCTGTCAATGGCTGAAGGTTAGTGCAAAGGCTGCTGTATACAATGAGGTGTGCACCTCCATTCTGGTCTATGATGTGGAAGTGTAAACCCCATACAGATGGCGTACTACAAACTCATAAACCACATTCAATGCCTCCAAAATACTCTTGCCGTGTTTTAAAAAATTTGAACTGAGATCCTTTCCATGATCAACTAATTCTGCATGGAAACAGCTGTGGCTGAAAAAATCTTTGCTGGACACAGCATACTGTCCACCTGTCTGGCCATCGTCTACCCCATTAAGCCCTCCATGGGCATCTCCACTATGCAAAACGGGTTGCTGGCAAAAGAAACACTATAAGGTAAAGGTAGGGTTGGGCAATATGGTAAAAATATTATCTTACAATATTTAAATACATTTCACGAAACACGATATTTGTCACGATACACACGATTGCAGACTAAATGCATCAGTAGTGATTCTTAAACATAAATAGCAGATTCTTAAAAACTACTATTTAATATTATCCCATACATAGTAAAAGACTTTTTTTATTCAAAATGTGTTGCACTTCATCCAATCAAACAGGACTAATTACACTCCTTATAATGAAACATGCAGTTTTTCATGTTCTTTAAACATAAACTGACGGATAAGCAGACGATATCCTTGATATGCTTAGAAAAGCATATTGTCTTTCACGATAACAAAATTTATCACGATACGGTAAAATATTTTCATATTGCACAGCCCTACTTTAAGGACTATACCAGAGACCTCCTAAAGTGCTGCAACTTAAACTTCACCCATATTGAACCTGTGGTGGCCTAGTGGTTAAGATACTGGACTATGGACCAGAAGGTCCTGGGTTCAAATCCCACATCTGCTAAGCCACCACTGTTGGGGCCTTGAGCAAGGCCCTTAACCCAGAATTGTTTGGATTGTAACTCTATCAATTGAAAGTCACTAAATAAGGGTGTCTGCTAAATGCCGTAAATGTAAAATCTTCAACACTGGTTCCTTTGATGGCCAGTGTCAACGCCACTGATAATTCAGTGTCAATGTTAACTGTCCCAGAGGAACACAGAAATATGCCATATTTATACCTGTCGGAGATTATGTTCATTTATTATCATTTAAAAAATCAACAAAACATGTAACTTGATTAGAGTGTACAAAGTTCGCATATGCCTGTGAATATTTGTACTTGTTTCATGGCGTTGAACAACACACAGTCCTACATTGTGACTCATCAGTGGCTTTTGTCTGGGAAATGGAAATCGATTTCATGCATGACTTGCAGCGTGATGGAGAAGCACAGACCTTCTTTATTGACATGGCCCAACTGATGGCTCCTCAGCATGCATCACATTGTGGGTTGCAACGGTTGGCTACCTCACTCTTTCACAGACTTGCAAGCATTACGCTGACCCTGTCAGCAGCTAGTATACAACAGTGCTCTGATCTGTTACTGTTATCTGATGCCAGTTCATGTCAGTATTGCAGTTCTTTGTGTGAGGTACAGCCAACCTGAGAGCAAGACTCCAGAACTGAATAAATCAGTTCGGTGTGCATGTGTGACGTTTTGTGTGAGCAATACATTCATCTTCTGGGCCCTTACAGATATAGAAAATATAAGATACAAACAATACCTTTGTAATTTACTTGGGCAGAAGTCTGGGCTCCCCTTGTCTAACCTTGTTTTTTTATTCCAAAATGAAAAGATCTTAACCTTTGCAGTAAGCAAACTTTAAATATAATCTGTTTTTGCTCACTTAAAAGTTTAAGACAAATATACATTTTTCCAAATGTTCCTCGCTATTAAAAAGACAGATTCACATACTGAATATTTGGGTACCAGGCTAAAACGTTCCCATAAATTTAAACAAGTACAGTGGTACCTCGCTTCTCGACCACCTCGGAACTCGAAGCATTCTGATTAGAAAAATTTACCTCAGTTCTCATCGTTTGCTCAGTACTCAGCACACTTGCTTAAACTTGTATGAGTTGAGCAGCATGACTCGTTTCAACCAAAATTCGATTCATGATTCAGTACACAGTGATTCAGCCTCACATTAGCCCTTGCTCAGTGAAGATGCCAGCTGTGTATATCATGTTTTTCTTTATTTTTACATCTACAGTACAGTATTGTATTCTTAGTGCAAATAAGTCTTCATGGGTCCTAAAAGGGTTAGTTTATAAGAGCCAACTGAATGGAAATCTGAATCCTTCAGAACACAGGTTGCAGTTAGCTTAGCAGCTATGCTAGCGCCCTGAGTTCACCAATAGGGTAAGTGTTTTACTTTTCACTTTCAATCCATTACTTACTAAATTACACAAGATTTTTCAACACTTATAAAATAAGCTTTGCGTTAATGATTTTGGCCAACTGTAGGTAAGTGTGGCAAACATTAACTTACTTATCATTGGCTTAGTATGATACCGTACAGACTGCTCTAATCGTCAAACTCTTCAATTCATGATACAAATAACTTATGATGGATTTATTGGGACGTATCTCCATTGTAAATCAGGGAGCACCTGTATGGATTAATTCAATTTACATTATTTCTTATGGGAAAAATTTGCTCGGTACTTGTTATTTTCAGTTCTCAACAAGCCTTCTGGAACAAATTAATAATGAGAACCGAGATTCCACTGTACTTCCAATAATGTCAGCACAATATAGTGGCACAGTGAACTTTCTCTTTGACCATCCTGCCTCTTGTCTGTGGATTGGCTTTGGTTTCAACACTGTAACATAAGACTCATTCATAGAAAAATGTAATCTACTGTCTCATCTTGTGTTTCTTCTAGTGCTAACATTACAACAGCAAATAAACAACAATTACCTCATAATTAGCCACTGAATAAAACAAAAGTGTAAGTTGTAGGTAGAGGAAAAGAAGGTAGTCAGAAGGTATAACAAACACAGTGTTTTATCGAGAATTTATATAGTGGAAGTTGGAAGGTTTCTAGACATCTCTCAATGTAAAAACTAATTTCAGGGAGGTTCTCAAACAAGTCCTCCACATAGTCAAACTGTCTTTGTTGGTGATTTTGTCTAATCTGTAAACAAAGTTGGAGCCAATATACAGAAAATGTGACATTAAAATCTGTACTTCATATATAATATAATTTCAATGTGGGTAGAGTAGCTCCTTAAGACCAACCAGCTAGTGTAACTATGCTAACTTTAGTAATGTTAAGGAACGAGCAAACCCCATTAAACTCACCTCGACATGTCTTTTACAGTCATTTACCGCGCCATGGGCAACGCTGTTAACAGTACAGCGAGTAACACTGTCATTATTTTTTACCCGCATCAAGAAGGGATACACTTTAATGTAGTCTGATGTGAAATGTGATTTATATGAAGCCTAATTTTTTTTCAACGCAATGATGCACGACGCTGAATGGTCGATGAACCGCCCACTGAGAAACCTCATAGGTCTACTAAGCCCAAAGATAAGCCATTCAGGATGCTCTCTTGGTCACTCTCTTTGTGTGTGTGTGTGTGTGTGTGTGTGTGTGTGTGTGTGTGTGTACCTTGTCTTGCTGTAGTTGTGAGGACCTAATGTCAGTACGATGACAGGCAAACCTGAAATTTTGACTAGTGAGGATGGTCATCGCTTCTTTACAAAAATGGCAACTTTTATTTGAAAAATAAAACAAACAAACGAGCCAAAATGTGTGTGTGTGTGTGTGTGTGTGTGTGTGAGAGAGTGAGAGAAAGAGAGAGAGTGAGAGAGAGAGAGAGTGTTTGCATTTCTCTCTCGTTATCTCATTCGCTCATTCTGTATCAAAAATCGATTTTCGGGATATTGCCTATAATGCACGGGTCCTTATTAAAATGCAGGAGACTCCTGGAACTTCCTGGAGGGGATGTCTGGGTTTTTTAACTGCTGCACATTGCACTTTACATGCTGGTATGCTGGAACACTGTGTATGGTCATAAACACTAAAACTAGGCTTAGTGCCTAGTGTTTTTGTAACTGGCATCATGCATCTAAAGTGCAGACAGCCATAAAGTTTAAAATATCAGTGAGAGTGGAAAAAAGTACAACTTATGACTGCCAAAAGCCCAATGACTAGAATTTGTCAGGTTATGTAATACCTGGACCATTGTACAAAGTGTGTAACACTTCTTATCCTATATATTAGATTCACAAATTCATATCCAAATTCATAATTCATCATTAAGCTGAATTGCCTGTGAACTGGCAGCATTGTAGAGTCTGCTCAGTGTCTCTCATTAGCTGCACAGTAGATAGATGTGGATTTCACTGTCCATCTGCTTGCACTACAAACACAGTAATGTAGTGGCTCAAAGACAGGCCAAGCAAAAAATAGCAGGTGTCCAATGTATTTGGAAAGTCTTCAGACCATTTCACTTTTTTCACATTTTATTATGATGAAGCCTTGTGATAAAATAAAAATATAAAGCCCCCCACATCAATCTGCACTCAATACCCCATAATGAGAAAGTAAAAACAGAAATTTTGATTTCTGCAAAAAACTGAAAGTTCAGATGGACACAAGTATTCACAGAAACTCTTTGCAATGACACTTGAAATTTAGCTCTGGGGGCCTCTCATTTCTCTCAAGCATCATTGAGATGTTTCTACACCTTGACTGGAGTCCACCTGTGATAAATTCAGTTGATTGTACATGATTTGGAAAGTCTATATAAGCTCTCACAGTTGACAATGCATATGAGAGCAAATACCAAGCCATTGAGGAGGAAAATACTGCCTGTAGATATCCTAGACAGGATTGTGTGGGGGCACAGATCTGGAGAAGGCTGTAAAACACTTTCTGCTGCACTGAAAGTTCCCACGATGGGAGAAACGTCTAGAAGGTCAACCATCACTGACGCGCTCCACCACTCCGGGCTTTCTGGCAGAGTGGAGAGACAGAAGCCTCTCCTCAATGAAAGACACATAAAAGCCCACCTGGAGTTTGAAAAAAGCACCTAAGGGGCTCTCAGATTGTGAGAAAAAAGATACTCTGGTCTGTTGAAACCAAGAGATCTGAAAATGGCTGTCCACCAACAGTCTCCATCCAACCTGACAGAGCTTGACTGGATCTGCAGAGAAGAATGGCAGAAAATCCAATATCCAGGTGTGCAAAACTTGTGGCATCAAACCCAAGAAGACTGGAGGCTGTAATCACTGCCAAAGGTGCTTCAACTAAGTACTGAGTAAAGGGTCTGAATGCTTATGTCAATGCAGTATTCTAGTTTTGCCTTTTGAATAAATTTGCAAAAATTCTAAAATTCTGTTTTCACAGAAGTATTGAGTGCAGACTGATGGGGAAAAACAGATTTTTTTATTTTAGACAGCAAAATGTGGAAAAAAGTGAAAGGGTCTGAAAACTTTCCGGAGGCATTGTATATGAAGAAATGGTTAAGACTAAGGCTTTACTAACAATTGTGTTTACGTTGTGCTCTGAATTCTCAGCTCAGAGTTGCAGACTCTCTGCTTTTACAGTGATATGATGCGGATGCTGTGTCAGTTGGAGGTAGTTCACTTTAAACATTCCATTCCATTATTGTATTTTCCCATTTAGAGTACATAACACTACATCTTAACCAGCCAATTTAGAGATTCAACAATATAAGGACATCCAACAGGACCTGAAATATCTGGATCAGAACATCAGCTTCCTCACAGCCTTTGCTTTATTCAGTCAAATGTCACAGAGAAAGCTGTATAATTTCTGGCACACTCTAAAGAACTGACTAGAAAAAGTGAGCTGTTCAGATGCATTAAGCCTCAGATGTGATTCCTGCTGTCACTGTGCTACAGAGACTGCTGTAGAGAGACAGTGAAGAGGAGACCGGAATTGCAGCAAGCTTTTAAAATTCATCTAAAGTAAAGTAGTTAATGGCATAAAGATCAAGCATAGTAGCCTATGTGCATGGACACACAGACATGCTCTTTTCACAGCCACCATATAAATTGGGGTACCATAAACAATGCTACAAAGTTAATTGACTTAAATATGGCTGATTTGTTTTAAATTCTCTCTCAAATTTTCTTGTTCATTACAGAAATACAGAAATACTGTTACAGCTCTGTCTATGACAATGACACTTAAGATGATGGTATGATGGACCTGATACTTCTGTCTCACGGAAGCCAAAAATGCATTGACAGACAGTATTACTAACAACACGGAAGATCAGCCAGATGAAACTGAGACTCAACGAGTGCATGTGAACCAGTCTATAGAATTATAGATTATAGGAGAGAATATACAAGTAGTGGGCGACAAAGAAAGGAGTTCTACTTACAAGAGGACAGGCACATACACTTACAAATGGCATACAGCTTGTTACAAATAAGCATCAGAAAATCATCCACATAAACATGAGTAACTTACACAAAAAACTCTCTAAACACATCAACCGAGTTAGAACAGTCTCTAGTCCAAACTCGAGCTAATAAGCAATCAAGCACACGATCAGTAAGGTAGTTACTTACACATACACTTACACACCCGTGGATCCGCAGTGTTGAATGGCTGTTCAGGTGACCAGCTGTTTATGGCCGCAACGTTCCAGAGTTAGGCTTTTATTTCCTTTCGTAATTTATTATAATTGTTAAGACATCGGTTGTTAAAATGAATAGACGTTGATTGGATGGTTGTTAAATGGGGCATAACTGTAGTTATAAAACCATCATGATTTTCACCTTTTTTGTTGGTGTTACTTCCAGAAACATTATAACACTGTTCAATATTTGGATGGAAATGGACTTAGAGAAAGCAAACCTGAGAGAGGAGGTGTGAAAAGAATGGGGATCACTTGTAATTCATAACTCATGAGTAACAGTCAAACCAAGTCAGAAATACCAGTCTGCCTCTGTCTCTGTCTATGTCTCTGTCACTCTCTCTCTCTGTCTCTCTCTCTCTCTGTATCTAATGGACAAGGAAAACCATTACACCAGTAAGACTATACTATGGGATTCATTGGGGGATGGAAACACATGCATACAGAGAACTGAGCGAAACTAAACCACCACATGAAAACCAGAGATGGTGAGTCAGAAGGCTCATCAGCCTATAAACAAACCTCAAGCAAACAGAAGGCTTCAGACTGGTCCGGTGATCATACCCACAGCAACAGCTTGCATAAAATAAACATAAACCATGTAAGCCTTTGGCAATTAGGAGAAGTGGTCAATCAGCCAAATCCCCCAGGATTCATCCTAGCTTAGCTACAGACTGCCATTAAATATTAACAGGTACCAAATTCATTTGATTGGGCATGCTGAAGGAACTGACTTCATCATCATCTTTAATATTGTTACCATGAACCATTTGAATAAACATGGCACATCAATATGACTTTTTTCAGATATTGTTCAATTTCTTTTCCTTCCTGCAATTGTATTCATGCATTTTATGCAAATATAGCGCTACTGATTTAGTATTCAAATTGCACACTTATGTTATTTGCTGCTTGCTATTTATTCTTCATTCTCTAATGGTGATTTAACAGAACTATCAACATCTTCTGCTAATGTGAGCACTGAAAACATTTTAGCATAATGCAAAGACAAACAAGCTAATGGAATTTCCAAAGCCTCTATTCATTGCCATTAGTATGTTGAGCAAAGTGTTGCTTTCATCACAGACAGCCACTTAAACTGCAGGGAAAGCACAGATACCCATAAAGTGTAGTAGACAATATAAGAATGAAGTGTTACACAGCATTGCTACATTACTCATCAGTGCAACTCATTATTCTTGAAATTACAGTAGAATATATAAAGGGACCAAACATTACAACCAAAGATCAGAGTTCTAATAACAAATGCCATTTATTGCCTTGTTACAACTAAGCACATTAAGGTATGGGATACGTTATGAAGTAAGTCAACAGTTGGTTCTTGTAATTGGCATGTTGGATGTAGAAGAAAAGGCTGAACAACAAAACTGGGTTTCTGAAAGAGCAAGGCTTGTGGTGTGCTACCAGTTAGCAGTGGACCTTCCAACAGAAGCCTGAGGAGGGCCCCTATGACTCATCGATGCACGAGGGAAACAAAGGCTGTCCAGTCTACTCCAAAATGACATAAGGCCTTCTGTTTTGACCCACCAATGTTCTGAATTATGTACATGTTGGGAATCCCTGGTCAAATAACATGTTCAGAAGATTTTTTAAAATAGATTGTGCTTCATACCTTGGCACGTGAAGCACTTGACGTGGAAGTGAACGTTCTGCACTCGCACCACTTCTCCTTTGCATACATTGCCACAGCGGAAGCAGGAGATGGATGCCTGACCATGGCCTCCACTTCCTCCACTATAGCTGGGGTGTTGGTAGGGCCCTGTGGAAACAAAACAAAACAAATTTGGGATACACATACCCCACACCTGCTTGTTAGGTGGTATGAGTAAAAAATTAGAGGCAGCTATGTCTATATATAGTATGGTTAAAACAACTTTATACTTGTGAATTATCAATGTGATGTCATGTATTAAGACAACTGAATGTAAACCATAACTTAATATATCACAATATGCATCGTATCGCAATGTATCATGATTAATCATATCATGACCCATGTATTGTGATGTGCATCGTATCGTGAAGTCCTTTCCAATACCTACTCCTAGGTCCCACATCATTTTATTTTTGGCAGGTATTTACCGTAGGTATTCTCAGCATTTCCGCAAGCCTGACTAGAATCAAGCAGATAAGACAATGAAAGAATGAATGAATGTATTTATGCCATTTTCAGTACTCTAAAGCACTTTAATACTGCTGTATGATATATAAATAAAGATTATTATTATGCGTACTATTATTGAGTAGTTATATAACAAATTCCAGACCACATTTGGGCACCCTAGATGTAACACAATCAGTATATAGAATCCTGTGTTTGTTAAGGGTAATGAAGCAGTTCCTTAGTTGAAATTTTTACATTGTAGGTCTCAAGGCATACTAGAAAAGATTTTTGCCATTAACCAGGCACACAAATGCATTTCACATCAAGCACTGCATGGAAACACATACCACTGGAAATAGTTGACACACGTACAGCATCCACTACCAGTTAATAATGTTAATGAAAAATACAACCAGCATTACTTGCTGACCTCAATTACAGTTTTGTTTGTTTGTTTATTTTGTTTATGGCTATTCACGACAGGAGCAAGGTTACATCAATGCTAGTCAGACATATTCACACTGGGCCAGTGTAGAGCAATTGCCCTAATGCATGTATTTGGAATGTGGGAGGAAACCGGAGTACCCAGAGTAAACCCACAGGGACATGTAACTCCACACAGGCCTAAACTGAGGATCTATGGAGCTGTGAGGTGACCGTGCTAACCACTTGCACCACTGTAAAGCCCACCTTCAATTACAGATAAAAAAGCAAAATTAAATACATATACATATACAAGTATTTAACTTGACAATGTATATTTTGCCATTTATCGGAATATACATTTACAAGGTATAAATGCATTCCTGTTGAAACTCATAGGCTCTGCAGCACTTTTTAAAGAAAATGTGTTTTACTTTAGAGTTTATAAGCAGCAAAAAAATGTGTCTATGCGATTTTACTATTTAATCAACTGAACTGCAATAATAGAACAATATAAGATAATAATAACACAATGTACATTGTTGTAAAAACAATTGGTCTAGAAAGGTATTCTATTTTCTGGCTAAAGCCTCTTGTATTCCAAATAAGCTCCCAACACATACAGACATATTAATAACCAATATGTTAAAGTCCAGTGATCACGCTCTGTCTCTCTCTCATCTTTCTTTCCTCACTCACTCTCTCTCAGTGGTGTGCTTGCTACAGATGGCTCTTTCCATTTGTCCTATTGTCTTTATCTCCTTGGCAGCAGGCCATTCCCTTGTATCAGTCTTCTATTGTGGGCTGGTACAATGCTGGAAGAGCTGCACACTCCATACCTCTTCTCAGTCACAATATAGCCTGATTAAGCACACAATGACATCTTTACACTACAGCTGACAAGCGTACCCCAGTCAGAATTTACCACATCAATAAAGCATGTCTACAGATGACAAATTATAAAAAAAAAACAAAAAAAACATAGTGACTTAGTAAAAAGTTGGAACAGCACAAGCCACCAAACAGCCTTAATGCACATTACCTGAAACTAAAATGAAACACAGTCGTCAAGCCACTGTGCTGCAAAGTTGCAAAATAAGTAAAATACATACTATTTAGAAATTGTTTTGGCATTGTCGAGTTATATAGAGTACGTACAGACAGTAGTATACAAGCAGCTATGGGAAGTGAGGATAAGTTTAGTACTTCTGTGGTCTTTCACCATGGTTAAATGACCATAAGATTACTGTAAGTATACATTATGACTGTAAATGAGAAAATATAAGTCACCAAATGTTTTGGGTAAAAAAGGTACATTTGGGTACATTTTTTTTACAATGTATCAACAGAAAAGGAATTGTAAAACACAATGTGGTTGTGTCCTGCAGCAGGACAACAATCCAAAACATATTCCTCTTGGTCTAGAAACCTAATTTGAAAATGCGTTTGGCATTATTGTCAAAAGTCTCCAGAAATACAACCAACATTAGCCAATAAACCTGGCAGATTGAGAACAGAAACACCAGAAAAGTGGGGGTGCTTAACTATTACAAATAAAAGACACAAGTGTGTTGAGAAACAAGAATGATACTTAAGTGTAATACGTTACTTGTCAGTAACGTTAGATCAAGCCTAAAACATTTAAAGAAACAATTACGGAATTACAGAGTTTGGATTAGTGTTGTATTCAAGACCGCTAGGACCAAGTCCAGACCAAGACAGGGACACATCGAGTCAGCGTCAAGACCAACACTTTTAGT
Organism: Ancistrus triradiatus; assembly: GCA_025084515.1. Lineage (NCBI taxonomy): Eukaryota > Metazoa > Chordata > Actinopteri > Siluriformes > Loricariidae > Ancistrus > Ancistrus triradiatus. The sequence continues at coordinate 45,664 of JAJAGP010001212.1, read as the reverse complement.
AATCAAGTCAAAGATAAATCCAAGATCGAGAGTGGCCAAGACCGAGACCAGATAAAGATTTTTTCATCCAAGAATAGAATTTTATTAGTTTATAATTCACTTCACATTCATTTTGCCTATACATTATATAATTGTAACAATAATGCAAGCTCTAGGGCCTGTATCTACTGTATCTAATTTAAACTCCCCCTGTCTCTCTTCTGTTTCGACAGCAGGTGGGGATATTGCCACTTGCTGTTCTTTCTTATAAATACCCGTCTTCCTGTTCACTTCCTTGTCTGGCTTTCTCATTCCCTGGTTTGCCTTGGCTCCTGTGTGCTCCTGTGTGCTGCATAGTCAAGGTTACTTGTTCTATGTTTAAGCTTTGTTTTATTGTTATCCTTTCTGTTGGTGTTTGTTTGTTCGCTTTAGCCTGTTAGTCCTGTGTTTGTTAGCATTAGCCTGTTGCTAAGTCTTTCTGCTTTGCCTCATTGTTAGTTTGCTTTAGCACTAATTGTTAGCTCATGTTATGTGCCATTGGTTGCTAGCTGTTAATGTTTGTCTTCTAAGTTTATGTTTGTGTGGTCTGTTTATGTTATCCTCTATGTTCACTGTAAATAAACCCCAGTCACTTGCCATGTATGTCTGCCTTCGTTGTCCTTCCTTGCCCTGAACTTGACAGAAATCCAGACATAGCAGAGGACTCTGACCACATGCTACCTAACATGTGGTCAGAGTCCTCTGACAATGAATATCTTGACGACTACCTTAAATGGGAGTATCAGTCTCCCCTGACCCTCGGGAACATGGACTCTGAAGTGGAGGCTGCCCATCCGGCCATAACCGTCCAGAGCCTAACCTGTCGACTCTCCTGCTCTGCCAAGAAGCGGCAAAGGAAGCGTGGGCCACGCCCGCTAGATCGATGCCAGAGCCCATGCTCACTAGTTCAACGGCAGAGCCCACACTTGCTAGCTTGAAGCTGGAGCCCATGCTTGCTAGCTCATTGTCGAAACTCACGCCCACTAGTTCGACGCCGGAGCCCATGTCCGCTAGCTCAACGTCGGAGCTCATATCCACTAGCTCGATGCTGGAGCCCATGCTCGTTAGCTTGGGCACCTCTGTACGCTACACACCAGCCTGTGGCCCAGCTGGTCAGCCATGTGCTGGATCCCCTGCTCGCCAACTGTTCGCGAGGGTCAGTTACCTCCAGTGTTTGTTAGCCCCACGAGAGCGCCTGCACCTTCACGTTCACTTCTGATACCAGCTTACCTGGCCAAGGCAGAAGCCCAGTGGATATTCCAGGAGGTTTGGGGTGTCGCTGCGTACGGCCAGGGAAGTGATGGAGTTTGTGGTGCTAATTGCGGAGGAGCCTGAGGATTTACTGGCAGTGCTGAGAGCGGTCAACTCGGCGGTGGCCCAGGGACTCGCGATCGCTGGATGGTGGGTCATCGCACCACCAGTACCTCCAGAGTCCGATGTGGCTATGCCAGTTCCAAAGTCAGTCACGATGACGTCCACCCCAGAGCCCGTCAAGTCGGCGCCCGCCCCAGAGCTCGTCAAGTTGGTGCCCGCCCCAGAGCCTGTCCAAAGCATGTCTGTTCCAGAGTCGGTCATGGCGACAACGCTCACTCCAGAGACCATCACGCTGGGGACGCTCGCTCCAGAGACGGGAAATGCTTACTTCAGAGACCGTCATGCAGGTGGCGCCATCACAGCGGCGCCCGGTCCTGAGACTGTCACGGCAACCCTGCCTGTAAGTTGTCCCCCGGCGACCCCAACCACAAGGCACCCTTCGATGCTGACCCTGCGCACCATCAGCTTGACAGCAACCCTGATCGATCGCCAGCAACCCGATGGCAACCCTTGCCCAAGTCAACACTGCACCAATGATTCCCAGGGACCCCAGGTCATGGACTGTGCCCTCCCACGTGGTCATCAATGCCACCTGCATCACTGAGGTTGCATCCAGCACCTCAGGTGGTTCCTGCAGCCCTGCCTGCAACCACCAGGACTCGCTTTGGTGTTGCTGTCCATTCAGAGTCGCGCCTTAAGACGGGGGTTATGTAACGATGATGAAGGCTCTAAAGTGTGTATCAATTTAGTTTAAACTCCCCCTGTCTCTCTTCTGTTTTGACAGCAGATGGGTCTGTTGCCACCTGCTGTCCTTTCCTAAAAATAGCTGTCTTCCTGTTCACTTCCTTGTCTGGCTTTCTCACTCCCTGTTTTGCCTTGGCTCCTGTGTGCTCCTGTTTCCAATCCTGGTTTGCCTCCTGCTCTTTGTCTTTGTAGCATAGTCTCTATTCTTTGTCTTGTAGCAATAGTCTCTATTCTTTACATAGTCTCTGGTTTTATCTTTTGTTACTTGTTCTATTTTAAGCTTTGTTTTAAATTGTTTCCTTTCGGTTGTGTTTGTTTTGTTATTGTAAGCCTGATTAGCCCTTTGTTTGTTAGTTTAGCCTGTTGCTGTGTCTTTTCTTCCTTTCCCTCATTGTCGGTTTGCCCTTTTATCACTATTTTTAGCTTCATGGATCTGTTATTGTTGGTTAGCTGTTTTCTTGTTTACCTTCTTAAAGTTTATGTTTGGTGGTGGTCTTGTTTGTTTCCACTACGTTCACTATAAAATAACCCACTCCTTGTGGTATTCTGTCTCCTTTGTCCTTCCTGCCTTGCCCCGAGCGTGAACGAAAATATAATAGTCATTAAGTAATGTACTTAATGTATTTATGTAATATAATGGTATATAATATAATATAATATAATAATCATTATTAATAAATAATATTATCTTTCATCAAGATTTTGTGAAATTTACCTATTACCTATAGCCTAAAATTATTATTAATAATTTATTATATTATTAGTCGTAGAGGTCAAATCTAAGGCAATGAAAACAAATGATGATTCGGACTCATCTGGTCATCGACACAATTTTCGAGTCCACCTTACCCAAGAAACCGTGACAAGACCGAATCCAAATGTGTTTTAGACGTCATTTATTGGTCTTGAGACTGATCTTGAGTACAAGGTTGGTGAACCACTGCTTAGGTGGGTTATTGGGGAAAAGTAATTTATTTCCAGTTCATCAACTACTAAAATTATACTATTTATCTCACAGCGGTCCCAACAACACACTTTTGTTTGTGTTTTAGCATCACACAAATGTCTGCATTAAATAAGAAGCAGCAGATTCAGAGTAAATAGCAGTGACTGGTAAATCCCAGAACCTATCCGAATTCCACATTGTAAAAGCAATGAAGAGTAAATCACCTCTAGTTCCCTGAATGAAAAGCCACTAGAACCGCTGAGGATCAGACTTTTTGGTCATTATGGATTTAGGCCATCCAAGTCCATTATTACTATATATACACATACATGGGGCAAAAATATTTAGTCTAGTCAGCCACTGATTGTGCTGTGGTGAATTCTACTCAGAAAGATGAGAGAGGTGTGTAATTTTTTTCACATCAGAGGTACCCTAAACTGGTACGGGCGTGAGCCGAGGGGAAGCAGGAGATGGACCAGGTTCAAAAGTAAAGGGTGATTTATTTAACAAAAAAGCAACCAGGCAGACACAGCGAAGGAACAGGCGAGGACTGAAACGGGTGGATAAACGAAAAACGTGCCGAAGCCGAAACGGCATGAACAAAACACAAACGAGGAAGTGGAACTTAACGTGCCAAACCTGGGGATGTGATGGGACGCGGACGGCAACGGAGAGAACGGACGGATGCGTAGGGACAACGAATGAGGGCCGGTGTGTCAGGAGCACAACCGATCTGGCCAACATCAGATGGACATAAACATGAAGGCAAGGCGCGCGAGACGGGGGAACGGCGCTAGGGACGCAACGACATCAATAAATCCCCGGTACGGTAGGTGATTGCGTTTTGTAAACAATAGAGTGTGGGTTGTGATGGATGAAATGCGGAAACAAGGTGCAATGTATCGTGACGTGCTCAGGTGACGCTGGGCTTGGTGGCCATGCGAGCGTGACAGAGCCCCCCCCCAAGGAGTCACGAGACGGACTAGGACCTCCAGAAAAGCCCCCGCTGTCTGCAGTTCTTTTCTCGGGGGGTTCTCCCCCTCCTCCGCTCGCACGGCGACCCCTATGATGGGGAACTCCAACAGTCAGGCGGATCGTCGGCGTGTAAGGCAACCGATTAGGCCTACGCTGGGAGACGTAGCTACGACTGGAGGCAGACCGAGCGGAGTCGGCTGAGGCGGCGACGCTTGAGAGGAGCATAGTCGTCGAGGCCGGCGACTCTTGGAGCAGAGTCGGCGAGCGGCGACGCTTGAGAGCAAGGTCGCGAGGCCGGCGACCGCTTGAGAGCAAGTCGGCGAGGGCGGGGCGACGCTTGAGAGCAAGTCGGCGATGGCGGCGCGCTTGAGAAGCGAGTCGGCGATGGGGCTGCGAGTCGCTTGAACAGCAGAGGTCGCGAGGGCGGCGACGCTTGAAAACAGAAGTCGCGAGGCGCGACGCTGACAGAGGAGTCGGCGACTTGGAGTTGCTGGAGAGCGAGCGTGGACGACGTGGTTGCTTGACAGCATGAGCCGATGCGGCCGGGCTTGCACATGCCAAAGACTAGCGGCCGTAGCTTTGACTTCATAGACGAGGCTGTCCTTGCTTTTGACGAGCATAGACTGAGGCTGCCCGTAGCTTGACAGCAAGACGAAGGCGGCCGTAGCTTGACAGCAGAGCATTCGCCTTATCTTGTGACAGCATAGACGAGGCGGCCCGTGCTTGACAGCATAGGACCGAGGCTGGCCGTGCTTGACACATAGACGCGGCGCCGTCTTGACATGCAGAAGACGTGCGTCCGTTTTTTGCTGACAGCGCAGAAGACGAGGCGGCCGTAGCTTGACAGCAGAGACTAGGCGGCGTGCTTGCCGCAGAGACTATGCGGCCTGTGCTTGACATGCAGATACGATGCGTCCTGTGCTTGACAGCAGATACGAGGACGTGTGCTGCGAGCGAGTCGACGACGTTTGGCTGCAGAGGCGGAGTCGGACGCAGTGTGCTGCAAAGCGAGTCGATGACGTTTGGCTGCAGAGGCGGATCGCGACGTTGTGGCTGGCAGGAGCGCGTCGACGACGTGTTGCTGCAGAGGCGGAGGTTCTACTACTGTGGCTGCAAGGAGTGCGGAGTCAGACTACGTGTGCTGGCGAGCGAGTCGACGACGTGTGGCTGCACGAAGCGGAGTCGACGACGTCCTTGGGGTCTCCGTGGATGAGACAGTCTCACGAAAGGGTTCCCCTGGAGGTAGAACAGTCTCTGAACTGGCCTTCCTCCTGGGGTTGCGGAGAACCCGTTTTTTAGAAAGGCCTCAAGACGGGGTCCTCTGTGAGGCTGGCCTTTGGAAGGCTTTCTGCGAGCTGTGAGCCTTTGGGAAGCTTCCGACGAGTGCTGGAGCCTTTAGAAGGCTTCACGACAAGCTGGGAAGCCTTTGAAAGGCTGCCGACGAGGCTGGAGCCTTTAAGAAAGGCTTTCCGCGAGGGCTTGAGCCGTTAAAAGGCTTCCTACGAGCTGGATGTCTTTGAAATGCTTCCGACGAGAGGCTGGAGCCTTTTAGAAAGGCTTCCGCCGAGGCCGTGAGTCCTTTAGAAAGGCCTTATCCGATCGAGGCTGGAGCCTTGAGAAGGCCGTCGCGACGGCTGGAGCCTTTGAAAGGCTTCCGACGAGGCTGGAGCCTTTGAAAGGCTTCCCGACGAGGCTGGCCTTAGAAGGCTTTCCGACGAGGCGTGGAGCCATTAGAAAGGCTTCCACGAGCTGGAGCCTTTCGAAGGCTTCCGACTAGGCTGGGGAGCCTTTAGAAAGGCTTCCGACTAGGGCTGGACCTTTAGAAATGCTTCTGACGAGGGCTGGACCTTTAGAAAGGCTTCTGACGAGGCTGTAAGCCCCCTTGGAAGGGTCTTGAAGAGGCCTGGAGCCTTTGGAAAGGCTTTTCTGACGATGGCTTGAGTCCTTTGGAAACTTCTGACGATGCTGGAGCCTTTGGAAAGGCTTTACTGACGAGGCTGGAATCCCTTTGGAAATGCTTCGACAAGGCTGGAGCCTTTGGAACGGCCTTCTGATCGAGGCTGGAGCCCTTGGAAGGGCCTCTGACGAGGCTGCGCCATTAGAAAGGCTCTGACGGTAGGCTGGATCCTTCTGGGAAGGCTTTTGTGCCCTGGGGGCAATCCACTGGAACTACTGACGAGACACGAATTGGCACGACGGGTGGTTACGTGGACTGCCTGTGTCGGATAGGTTCGCGGTGCAGGAATCGGCGGCGCTAACCGTGCTAATCATGGGACTGAGGGCCCGTAACACGGACTCAGAGGAGGTAGAAAACCGCGCCACCCGGACGTTCTAACAGTCCGCCGGCTGTTGACAACTGTTCCGTGCTGGTAGGTGAGCTGGGATCCCAGCATTTGACCAACCATATCCGGCGCGGACAATGGCAATGGGCTCAAGAGCCGCTGGTTTACCTGCGCGTGTCAGCTCCGTTTAGAGCCAGCCAACTCAAGCAACTCCAAGGAACTGCTGGGCGAGGTTACCTGTCCTTGAAGCATTGGCCACACTGGGTTGGCCAATTAGGGCTCATCGGTAGTGGAGAACCTATCAACGAAGATTTTGGCATATTCCGGTCTGGAGTCAAAGGGGACGTGAGGAAAGTTACGCCGCACCATTCCACGAACGGCCGGCAGGTGGCAAGGATTGCCCCTTCTAAAACGGCCGAACAACAAAAAAAGGAAAAAGAAAAATCAAAAAAGAACCTGCCGTCTCCATAAGCGGCGGATTCTTCTGTAACGGCATGAGCCAAGGGGAAGCAGGATATGAACCAGGTTCAAAGTAAGGGGTTATTTATTAACAAACAGCAAACCAGCAGCAACACAGTTTTGAATCCAACCGACATGGAGACGCAGCTACTGCTCAGGGCACGTGAGCCCACCGAATGACGGTTGCTCGTCACATCCGTGCCCGGCTTGGGGAGGTTCCTCAGGAGTTGGTTCCCTTGATTTTCCGACGGCGCTTCTTCTTCTCGCTCGCTCAACGGGCTCGCCCTGCGTCTCTCTAAGCCGCTGGCCACAGCCTCCCGCCGCCGCTGACCTCACCGCCTCCGTTCACGCTCCAGTCGCGACCCGCTCGCCAGCCTCCCTCGGCGACTTTTCCGTATCGCCAGCCTCCGTTCTGCTACCCCCCTCTCGCCATCCGTACCCAGCAACTTCCGAATCGCCAGCCTACCCTCGGCGACTTCCTCCGATCGAGCCAGCCTACCCCTCCGCTACTCCTGTCGCCAGCCTGCCCCTCCGCGACTCCGATCGCCAGCCTGCCTCCGGCACTCCGATCGCCAGCCTGCCCCTCCGCGACTCCGTCGCCACCTGCCCTCCGCGACTTTCCCATCGCCGGCCTAATCCCTCGCGTCGGCGGCGTCCACCGGCACCCTCGGCTCGGCCTTCGTCCAGCCGTGCACCACTCGCTCGGCGGCTTCCAGCACACCCTCTCGATCAGGCGGCTTCCAGACCGGCACACCCTGCGACCGCCGTCCTTTTTTTTCCACATCCTCGACTCCGCCGCTTCCGCTTGGCTCCCCCCCGCTTCGCCAGCCTCTCACTGCCTGCCCTGCTTCCTTTCCGGGGATTCGCCCTTCGAGGAAACCCCACGGAACTCGTCGGAACCACGCGCGGTGTGATCACCCATTGGAGTCCTAGCTCCGACTCGTACTCCGTTGGGTGGGGCCCTCTGTCCTCCCACACTTCCGCCGCAAAGCCGACTAACTCGCTGCAAAAACCCTTGATCACGCGCGACCTGTTTTCTTCGTTTCCCTCGTCATTTCCTCACTATATACCCCCTCACTCTGTTCTCACTCCTCGTAGATGTCACGATTCCCTACCTCGTCTCACCTTTCCGTCCCTGTCTTTCATTGTAAATACAACCACCTTTACCTACAGTGGCTTGCGAATGTCTCCTGCTTCCGTGCCCGGCACCGGCGTACACATAAACTATGACAAAATTAGAAAAAAATCCAGGAAATCACATTGAAGATTATACAGAAGTGATTGTAAATCATGGCGGAAAATAAGTATTTGGGTCACCACAAACAGCAAGAATTTCTGGCTCTCACAACCTTTAACTCGTTCTTTAAGACTCTTCTGTCCTCCACGTCGTTCCTGTATTAATGCACCTGTTTGGACCTCATTTTCCTGTATAAAAGACAACTGCCACAATCCTCAAACATCATGACTCAAACGCAACCATGGCCAAGACATAGATCTTGGCGAAGACACCAGAAGTAAAATTGTAGACCTGACCAGGCCTGGAAGATGAATCTAAATTGATGTGAATAAATCAACCTGTGGGAGCATGGTAGAAATGGAAGACATACAAGACCCATTGAATAATCCTCCTTGATCTGTGGCTCCACACACAGATCTCATCCTGTGTGTCTAACTGATCATGAAACGGTTAGCAAAATCCCAGAACTATAAACCGAGGACCGATGAATTACCTGCAGAGACTGGACAAAGTAACAAAGCGCTACCATCAGTTTACAAAACCTAAGCTGATAGGGACTCCATATCCTGCAGTGCAGGTGCGTGTCCCCCTGCTTAGATCATGTGGTCAGATGAACCAAAATAGAATGGTTTTAGTAAAACTCAACTGCCGTGTTTGCAGGAAGAAAAATGCGTGATTTTTTGCATGCCCAATAACACCAAAACACCATACCTACTGTAAGCATGGGAGGTGGAAACTCATGCTTTGTTTTTTCTGGGCAAAGGGGCAGGACGACTGATCCATGTAAATAATCCCAGATTTTACGCCAAAACCTCCTTGCATCATTGAGAGCATTGAAGATGGAACGTGGCTGTGTCTTTCCCCAGCATGACAATGATCCAAACACATGTGCTCGATAACCAAAGGAGTGTCTCCTTAACATCATTTCAAAGGTCCTTGAGTGGCCCTAGCCAGTCTCCAGACCGCAACACCATAGAAAATTTGTGGGGGAGTTGAAAGTCTGTGTTGCCCAGTGACAGCCCTCCAACATCACTGCTCTAGAGATCTGCATGGAGAATGGGCCAAAATAAACCAGCTACAGTGTGTTGCAAACCTGGTGGACGAACTTACCGGAAACGTTTGACCTCTGACATGCCAACAAAGGTTAAGTTTACCAAAGTATTAAGTTGAACGTTTGTTATTGACAAAATACTTATTTTCCACGTAATTTACAATAATTATTTAATAAATACTACAGTGTGATTTTCCTTCCCGGATTTTTTTTCTTTTCCTCCATTTTTTTCTATCATAGTTGAAGTGTACCTATTAGAAAATTTACATCTCTCGCATCTTTCTATTAGGAGAACTTGCACATCAGTGCGACTAAATACTTTTTTGCTCCACTGTACACGGCAGACAAAACATTATGACAATCTTGTCCGCACAGTTTAAAGGGTAGTGGATCCTTATGACCCAACAATGGATTGGCGACCCGTCTAGGGTTGTCCCTGCCTTGCGCCCTGTGCCGCCAGCTAGGCCTCAGCTTTCCCGGAAACCTGACAAGGATTAAGTCTGAAAAGAAAATTAATGAATGAAACATCCACATGAATGACCAGATCCACGGCTTCCCAGCAGAACATTGCCCAGAGCATCACACTTCCTCCATAGACCTCTCTTCTTCCCACAATGCATGGGCATATTCCAGTACGACAATGCCAAGATTCTTCAGTCTCAAATTGTGAAAGAGTGACTCTGGAAGCATGAGGACAGAAAATCTTTAAGATATGCTGGAGAAAATTTTATGGAGTGGTTCTACTCTCTCATCAAAATAAGATCTCCAAAATGAACCCAGCTCTTGACAGAAATAAATGTTGCAATGTTGCATACAATTGTTGAAACAATACCACGGAAAATGCGTGCCATAATCAAGTTAACCTCTTTTCAACAAAATACAAGGGTGCATCTTTTTTTGGCACGGCAGTGTATTTGGAAAGTGGAAATAATAGAGGCAAATTGCCAGTGCCAACTAATTGTTCCTGAGTGGCACCCTACTTTGAAAAATCAAGTGTGATTGCAGACCTCTTCATCACTGAGAGCCTTTTCAGCAGCCCTGAGATGGCTCTTTAAATGGATGTCCTGATTTGAACCTGGTTCACTGTCAACACAGCCATAGCTGTGGAGGTGGCAGAATGAGCATCTGTACTGCATTTACACCCACAAGGTAGCAAAAGTGAACAAAGGTCAAGCGAGAGTGGGTGGCATTCAAGAGTTTTAGATTTTTTGCCAACAACCAACTAACAACAGAACATATTTATGAAAACCCTAAAAGCATCTATCTCCAGAAAAACAAAGGACTATTGAATTGTTGATCATGAGCCAAGAGGCACGGAATGTCACTGCTCTAAAAGGCAGAGATAGTGGGTTTATCACCCCAGTGAAAGATATTATGAAGGATCACAGGCTTTGGACGTTTTTCCACATTGAAGAAGCAGAAGCACCTATGTGTTCTGAAGGTCTTCACTGGTAAAAGAAAAGAGCAGAAACAGAAATAATGAGGTCACAAGACACAAAACATAAGGGGTCTTGGAGACTATCTAATCTCTACTTGTAACAGTAAAGGAGGGGACTCTACACTGAAAGCTTTCTTCCAGTGGTTTTCAGTAGCACCGAGACGGTCTTAATTGGCGAGTGTGCAGCTAATTGTGGGTTTAAAGGGAAGATGACAAATTTAAAACTCACTTTTTGTGCCTTGTCTTCTTTCCTTAGTTACATAATATGAATACATATAAAGTATGCACTTTACTGCAAAATGTTTATTAACAGATCAATTCAGCTACAATTTACATGACTATGTGATAATCGAGAAGGGCTGTGCTAAGAAATCGATACAGCAATATATCACAATATTTATTTCAGTGATATACTACATCGATTTTCGACTACAAATGCACATGTGACAAATAAAAGCTTGAATCTTGAATAAGAAAAGATTCTCTGTTGTGACACAAAGATGCACTGGTTGAAAGTCAGATTAATCTAATGTCAGATTTCATCAATAAACACAGCTGATTTGCTGATTTTCAGTTCTGGAGTAGGTCAATTTTGGATCCTTTTCTTGGGATTCCCCTGATTCAGTGCATGGCAGTGAGCAAAACTGTCCATGCTCAAAAAACATCATGCTTATGACTTGATGAAAAAGGCAAAAATGATTCACAAACAAAACATATCTACTCTGAAAAACAGAAGACATTTGAGACATCGAATAATTATTAGCATACCACATCTTAGAATAACAGTCTTGATACATAATGTTTAGATGTTTAGCATCTGAACATGGTACTACGTCTGAACATGGCACTAAATAATGGCATTCATTAAAGACATCCCATTGATAAAGACATCAGTAAGGACTGTGGGTGCATAGTGAGCTGTTTATCAGAGCAGATAAACAGACTGAGTATATGGAAGGTGGAAATAACTGCCTGAAAGATGGACTGGGTTTGAAAGCTGGGCGGCACACTGAATATTTCTCTGTTGGTCTGTAAGCAAGACAAGTGAATGAGGTCATTCAGTCATTCAGAGAATGAGGAAGAGAGTTCCAAAGTTGGGGGGCATGGCACTGATGGACCTCCAACCCCAGGTGGGAAGTCTGATATGTGGGACAACAAGTAGGTTAGTTAAAAAAGATCTGAGAGAGCAAGGGGGAGAGTAAATGGTCAAGATTTCATTGGTGTTAAGGGTTGCAAGGTAATACAGGATTTTATACTTTATTCGAGACATGACCAGTAGCCAGTACGGCTGAGAGAGGATGGGGGTGATGTGGGCAGAGTGCCTGATATCAGTACGAATGCAAGCTGCTGAGTTCTGAAAAGCTTTTTAATAGATTTTGCTGCAAGGCCAGTGATAAGAGAGTTGCAGTAGGGGTAGGCTGATATAGTAAAAATATTATATCACGATAATTAAAGACATTTTCACAATACACAATATTTATCACGATACATGTGATCGCGGGCAAAATTTACATTTACATTTACAGCATTTAGCAGACGCCCTTATCCAGAGCGACTTACAATTGATACAATCTTACAATCCAAGCAATTGTGGGTTAAGGGTCTTGCTCAAGGACCCAACAGTGGCAGCTTGGCAGAGGTGGGATTTGAATCCTGGACCTTCTGGTCCATAATCCAGTACCTTAACCGCTAGGCTACCACAGTCCACTACAATGCGTCAGTAGCGACAGATTCTTAGAAACTACTACTTAAATATTATCCCATACTTCGTAAAGTGATTTATATTCAAAATGTGATGCACTTCATCTGATTAAACAGGACTAATCACACTCTTTATAATCTAACAGGTCAGTGTTCTTTAAGCACTAATGATACCCACTATATATTCAGAAAGCATATCAGGATAACCAAATTTATCACGATACGATAAAATATCATCAAGTTGCATTAATCAAAGCGTGACATAATGAAGGCATGGACCAAAGTTCGTGTATCTATCAGACAGAGAAGGGGTGAGGCAGACGATATTACCCAGGTGAAAGAAAAGTCAAAATATGGCTTTTCATTTGCTATACCAAACTCAAACAATACCCATGAGGCACAAGACAAAGGCATGGCATAGTATGGGACAAAAACACAGGTAAGTGGACAAATGCTGTTACATTCCCTGTATATTTGTTTAAGGAACTGTTTCTCTCTCAAACAGCAACTGGTTTCCCTCCACAATTCAAAATCACCATCTTTGTCTCTGAAAGCCCATCAACATACATTCATCATGTGGAAAGAGAATGACTTTAAGCTGGCACTATCTAATGAACACCTAATAAATGAAGACCAAGGTCCTTTCTGTATGTCAACTATAAAAATCACATATTTTCTCAAGCTCTCTACAATTTTCTGAAATAAAGACCAGTGCTAGTGTACTGACTCTTAAATATTTATAGTACATAAACATAAGTACAATAGCTAAAGCAGGAAGGTAGAATTAACCCAAAGACCTAGCAAGTACAAACAGCAAACACACAAGATATGGAAATTAAAATACTGAGCCCCTTTCATGAGTGCATTTCTTTTTGAGGATTTAAAGATGCTTCACAACTTCACTCAGTCTCGTCATAAATCCCTCCACTACATATCCAAATTCATCCCAGGTGGCCCTTAGTGTGGTTTGGCTGTGCTGCCTCTGTCTCTGTCACTGTTCAGCCATCTGGGTAAAGAACTGGAGCCAGGCTCCAGAGTGCCCCCTCCGGACCTGGCACCTCTTTCTGCAACCACTTCTGTCCTTACTTGTGCTGCTGCCACATCCTGATTGGTGTTGCTAGGTAAGCCGCAAAGTTCCGTGAAATGCCATGGCAACGTCACAGGCTTCGACCAATGACAAGCTGGCAAAGATGGCGACGCGCAAAACTTCGGGAATGTAGCCAGTTCCTGCGAGGAGCTGCTCTGTCATCCCTTCCAGTATCTAGAAAGACATACAGCCTTCCACCAGAAACAAGGAGATCTGTGCATTTTTTTCTTTCCTAAAGCAGGCTGTGAATCAAATACTTTTCAGATATTACTGGGGCACTAAGTTAGAGCACTGCTGAGTGGGAGAGTTTTGATTTAGATTTCAGAAAGTCCACCGGTACAGGCCTTGTTATGCCACAGGCAGTGAGTAATTTATTGCTCTCCACAAAGAAGACACGTCTGAGGTAATAGCAGTGGGAGATTCTATTAACTGTGGCTTGATGAGACTCAGCATTAATACACTGGCCGTTTCTCAATACCAAGTACGCGAAGTTCAGACTTGCGTACTTCCTAGTCTCGACTAGGATGTTCGACGTGCGAGTATATTGTCCTGATGAAGGGAGGACGCAGGTCGCTTATTCTACAATTGGAACAGCAGTGTATTTGGCTATGGAGACAATACGGTTTACTTTTTACACCTAGATAAAAAGCTAAAACATCTTGTATAAAGCCCGTCAGTGATGGAAGAAGTGCTCAGATCTTTTACTTTCCATTGAGTAGTTTAATCTACGTGCAACAATGGACCGATCTCATGTAACCATAAATAAAAACCTTCCCAAACATAAGCGAGCACCAAACAAGTCGGATTTTAGAAGGGAATTTAATTCTGAACTTCAATTTATTTCAGATCATTCATATTTAGAATACAGGTTGAATAAATAATACATATAATGCATACTAAATACGCTAATAACTTTACATCACATCTCCGAAATCGTTTGAGCATTTTTTATGTAAGCTTTATCTTGATAAACTGACCACATAGTTGAATTTTATACCTTCATTCCGTGACTCAATAACAGTATTACTTTGGAAATTATACATTCAGTAGTGAGTCCTCTCATCCGATCCACTATGCATTGTGGGATATTTCACTGTCCAAGTACGCACAAGTCTGCTCCGATGCGTACTTGGTTAGAAACAAACTTAGAAATGGAACAGGACTTGGGCTGCCGTTTCACAAGTACACAAGAACACAAGCACAGAAAAGTACGCATATTGAGAAACGGCCATTGTAATGTGACAATGAGTTTTATGTGGCTCTCCTGTGAGCGCCTTAAAACACAAGTGTGAAATGGCTGAAGTTCTAGTTAAACACTTCCTTACATAAGTGTCACTATGTGGGATCTCAAATAAGCAGTACATTTTTCAGAAGTCCTCATGGGAAGGCATCCATCCCAGAACACTGAACACCCCTTCAGAATCTCTTCAGAAATCCAAACAAGTGGCTGATGTTAATTACAGTGCTTGCAAAGTCCTGGTCTTCCTCCAGCCTTCTGTTTCTGCTGCTTGTTCTCTTGTCTATTATTATGAGTAGGTCAAATTTGAGATCTGTCCATCCAAACAGCAGAAGGGCTCTCTCCTAACTGGGACCCTTTCCAAAAGTGCAGAAACAGAGCAAAATGCAGGCAAACAAGGCATCAGCAGAACCCTCATAAAACTGCTCTTAAATATTAAAAATGGAGATGAAGTTGATTGAACTATAAACTTGCAGTTGCCACTTTGGTAGATGGGACACTTCATTATTCGGCTACTGTGATATCCAACCCCAAATCCAACCCTGGTGTTTAACTACATGTAAAATCCACAATATTTCACAGTGGAAAACATAATTATTGCTATTGGATATGTTGTATGTGAGTTGTTTAGGGGCAATACTAAATATTAAAGGCAGCAGCGTACAGTGGTTAGCGTTGTTGCCTCACAGGTCTAGAGATCGCCGCCACTTAAGCGCGCACACATTAGGCAATCTGTACCATGCTTGAGCACAATTGACCCCCACAGCGTGGTTCGTTTGAGTACTGTGAACACTCCAAATCATGCTGGGGTGCGGTACGCTGAACTTATTATGCGGCATTTTACAGAGGCAGCTGATGCTATGTTGGGCACTCGAAGCCCACCTCTTCAAGCGTGCCCGAGCACGGTTCACTGGACCTGATTGTGTGTACGTCGCATAATCAGTTTATTTATTATAAGGCTTATGAGAAATGCAGCATGCAGCACAAGAAGCTGAAAATCAGTGCATCGGATAATCAGAACATTTATTACGAGGTGTATGAGGGTTGTGTGTCAGCGGACCCAAAAGGAAACCAAAAAAGGCACAAAAGTATCTGCTTACTCAGTCACATATGTACAACCAGGAAGCCTGCTGTGCTGTGCGAGCACGTATTGTGATGACGAAAGCGTGCCCGAGCATGTTTCGGTGAAGCCAGAGTGACTTGGGTGCTAGCATAGCTGCTAAGCTAACTACAGCCTGTGTTCTGGAGGATTCCTGTGTTCCTGATTTCCTTTCTGCTGGCTCTTATAAGTAACCTTTTTAGGAGCCATGGAGACTTAGTTGCGCTAAGAATACAGTAGTGTAGATGTAAAAAAGCAGAAATCTTCACTGAGCATGGGCTATTGTCAATATGAATCAGTGAGTCACTGCATACCGAATCATGAATCATTGTACAGGTCACAGTGATGTCATGGGCCTAAATGCAGACCTTATAATATAAGTCCATATGGCCAGCTGTAATTATCATGCAATTATCATTAATGGGCTGTAGTGGATCAGAGAGCAGCATAATGACGTGCCATAAAGTATATCCGTATGCCATGCTTTACGAGATTGGCGAATGAGCAGATGAGCTGATGCCATGGATGAAGTCCTCACTGTGCATGCTTAACGAGCTCCATTTACATACTGGCCATTAAACTCCTTCCATTAGACTTAACTTACACTCTCTTGACAGTAGCAGAAACAGTAAAACACAAAAACTGTGATTCCAGTCATTTAATATTTTAAAATCTTGGTAAGGATCCTATTTTCCGGTTTTAAAGCGATTCCGATAATAAGAGCTTCTTTAAGATATGGGTGATGTCTGATACTGGATGTCACTTTCTGCATACGTTTAATGGCCAGATGTTTCACATAAACTTAACAAGCATGATCCGTGTTTTTTCCAGTTAGCATCACAGGTGAGGCTCTGAAGTGGTGCAGCAGTAAAACGTTCAATGATTGTGGGTCCGAACCCCAGTGGTCCGAATCAAAGCGTAAATAAATGCCCATGGTTGCTGTGTGAGAGGAATGCCATCTTCTCTCCTCTATGGATCCAACCAAGATATTTCTGGGTTTATATACAGACAAAACAGAAGTTTTCAACCAACACATGAAGCTGCAAAAATTAACAATTTGAAACAAGAGGCTTCATATACTTCACAGGAAGCACATGCATGTAGACTGATCTATGGTTAATGTCTAAACAAAGAAATAAGGGTCTAAATCATAGAGAGAAATACAAGGGCAGAAAAAATGAACTACACAAGAAACAAAGATTTGTGAGGCACACTACAAGCTACAAAACTCTTACAAACAAAGCAGAGATTACACATAAAACAGGAGTGAATGTACACAGAAATCAATAAAAAAGACAGGGAACAGGTATTCTCAAAGCAGACAGTAGAAAACCAAAACACATGGCAGCACTGCTGTGGAAAGTATGCTGTATGATAAGTGTACTTTTTCTTTATACTTGTTGGAATGATGTGTATAATCAATGGGCAATCCAGTATATTTCACCTTTTAGGTTTTTTAATGTCCGCAACTACCAACACAACTACCGTAATGTGCAAAAGTCTTTGGCCACCATTAGACTTGTTGTTTTAGCAATGGTATAATGACTACATATAATACATTGTCAACCATTGGAACCAAAATTGTCAAACTTGGTTTCATTCATTCACTTTCTTATCCACTTAATCCTGGACAGGGTCGCAGGACAGCCGGTGCCTAGCCAGAGGCCTAGGGCGCAAGCCAGGAACAACCCTAGATAGGGCACCACTCCGTCGTTGGGTACACACACTCACATTAGAAACACCAATTAGCTTAACACACGTCTTTGGACTGTGGGAGGAAGCTGGAGTACAGGGTGTAAACCCACGTGGATACAGGGAGGACATGCAGACTCCACGCAGAAAGGACCTAGACAGCTCCACCTGGGGACTGAACCTTCTCACTGTGAGGCGACAGAGTTACCCACCAAGCCACTGTGCCAACCAAATGTGGATCCATCACTCCATAATACTCTTTTCCACAGATCTTCATTCCAATCTTTGTGAGATTTAGCGCATCTTACCCTTTCCACCCTGTTCCCCTTCCAAAGAAGTGGTTTCGTGGCTTCTACCTTTCAAAAAAAGCTGTTCCTAATCAAGAAAATCAAGAAGGGTCAGTTTGGCATCACGATGAAGCTGTGCGATGCTGCTATTGTTCAAGTGTAAGGACAGGTGACACTAAATAATAATCCTTGCCGCTGTACCCTATAGAAGATGGGTTTTTTTTTCGGTTTTCAACATTGCACACACATTTCCTGTATCTTCTGGCTGTATTCTAACAAAATGACTGTGAAATAATTATACAGTGGTGTGAAAAGTGTTTGCCCCTTCCTGATTTCTTATTTTTTTGCATGTTTGTCACACTTAAGTGTTTCGGAACATCAGACCAATATAAATATTAGTCAAAGACAACACAGATAAACACAAAATGCAGTTTTTAAAGGAAGGTGTTTATTATTAAATGAGAAAAAAAATCCAAACCTATATGGCCCGTGTGAAAAAGTGATTGCCCCCTAAACCTATTAACTGGTTGGGCCACCCATAGCAGCAACAACTGCAACAAAGCGTTTGTGATAACTTGCAATGAGTCTTTTACAGCATTGTGGAGGAATTTTGGCCACTCATGTTTGCAGAATTGTTGTAAATCAGCCACATTGGAAAGTTTGAGCAAGAACGGCCTTTTTAAGGTCATGCCACAGCATCTCAATAGGATTCAGGTCAGGACTTTGACTAGGCCACTCCAAAGTCTTCATTTTGTTTTTCTTCAGCCATTCAGAGGTGGACTTGCTGGTGTGTTTTGGATCATTGTCCTGCTGCAGAACCCAAGATCGTTTCAAGTTGAGGTCACGAACAGATGGCCGGACATTCTCCTTCAGGATTTTTTGGTAGACAGCAGAATTCATATTTCCATTTATCACAGCAGGTCTTCCAGGTCCTGAAGCATCAAAACAGCCCCAGACCATCACACTATATTTTACTGTTGCTATAATGTTCTTTTTCTGAAATTCCGTGTTACTTTTATGCCAGATGTAATGGGACACACACCTTCCAAAGAGTTCAACTTTTTGCCTCGTCAGTCCACGGAATGTTTTCCCAAAAGTCTTGGGGATCATCAAGATGTGTTCTGGAAAAATTGAGATGAGCTTTAATGTTCTTTTTGTTCAGCAGTGGTTTTTCAATGTTTTTTTGCCCAGTCTCTCTATTATGGTGGAGGCATGAACACTGACCTTAACTGAGACAAGTGAGGCCTGCAGTTCTTTGGATGTTGTTGTGGGGTTTGTTGTAACATCTTGAATGAGTTGTTGCTGTGCTCTTGGGGTAATTTTGGTCAGCCAGCCACTCCTGGAAAGATTCACCACTGTTCCATGTCTTCGCCATTTGTGGATAATGGCTCTCACTGTGGTTCGCTGGAGTCCCAAAGCTTTAGAAATGGCTTTATAATCCTTTCCAGACAGATCTCAATTACTTTCTTTCTCAATTGTTCCTGAATAATCAGGCCTGGCTGTGGCTAGAGACAGTGAATTCAGATGGGGGGGGGCAATCACTTTTTCACACAGGGCCATGTATGTTTGGATTTTTTTTCTCCCTTAATAATAAACACCTTCATTGATGTTCCAAAACACTTCAGTGTGACAAACATGCAAAAAAATAGGAAATCAGGAAGGGGGTAAACACTTTTTTACACCACTGTATATGGTCATCATACCATTGATAAAACAATGGTATATCTAATATAACAGTGGCCTAAGACTTTTGCACAGTACTGTAGAAGAAGTCCAACAACACAAAAGACCACATAGAACCTTGGAGACCTGCTTAATTTTTGTAATCTGAATGGGCTATCAACAAAATGAACATATGCAGACATGTACTGCAAGTCAAATATCCTTACTGATCTATACTCCTGTCTATTTTCACTTAGCTTGCTTACGCTGCAAAGTGATAAAAATGATGCATTTGAAAGCACATGAAATATACTGCTTACAACAGTAACCTCAGTTTTTCAATTTACACTGGACAAAGATGTAGCAAACTAGGTGCAGGACAGAGCAAAGCAAGTAAAAAGAGAGTATTTGCAGATTTTAACACCATCTCAAGCCTCACTCTGATAATTCTCCAGCTGAGGGCGAAATCACACCCTAATAGAGTAACAAACTCTAATTAAGCTTTTTAGATGCAGCGAAGAGATGTGACAGGTTGTCTGGCATCATGATTATTCAGCCTGCCATTGTGAATATCCTGCCATTGTGATTATCAGAAGCAGCACAGTGAATATCTGTGCAATGACATTCAGACAGGCAGAAACTGAGAAAGTACATGGCAGGGAAACGAAACAGGTGAACAACATCTCATCCTCCCAGACACAGCATGTCATTATAGTTGCAAGTTGGCCAATGCACACGTCTAAACGGCTCTGGGGCCTGGAGTGGGGGCATGACATGTGCGATTGTTATCTCAGTTTAAAGGACAGCTTAAATCCACAGATAACAGGATGGTATCAGTTGAAGCAGAAACAGGTCTAACAATTTTTTTATATTATGATCCGAAGCGAAGATTGCATCCTTTATCCATAACATGAGGCCAAGTATGTTTTTTTTTATTTGCATAAAACTGTAAAAACAATAAAGACTTAAGGTAGAGAACTATACAAATAACATAAGGTCAATAGGAGCCACATGTCCATTTATTTTTTTATGATTGGTGTAACAATTAAAGCAACTGAAATGTAAAATTATACATTTATTTTGTATTTTTGTACAGGAATTTTGTGAGTCAGTTAAAAAAAAAAACTGTTTCTGAGACCACCAGGGAAAATGATTGCTTAACCTAAACCCCTATGAGAATTTATGGGTGTTTGAAGACAGAGAAAGCAAGCATTTAATAACATTACAAGATATATTGTGAAATCATGCTGGGATTAAATGGATCATCAGATTTAGCATAAACTCATAGAGTCCATGCCAGCTCAACTTCATGCTATCGTTACAACAAAAAGGGTAACATAACAAATACTAATCAATTCTGAAATGTATGATTTGGGCTTTTATTTCCCTTTTCACTCAAATTTCTATGCTGATTATATGATTTGAAGTGAAAAACACTGCACTGAATATGAGAAAAATGCAAAATGGAAGCATTTTCACTAGCTGTCAGCTGTCACTAGCAGATGTTTAGATAGGTAAGTGCTGTTTAAGGACTACCCGATCAACGTCTGGTTTAACAACCAAGGTCTAAACAATTATAATAAACTATAATAAGAAACAAAATCTGTTCTTTAACCCTTGACGCTGCAGCCATAAACAACCAGTCAACGCTGCGGATCCATGAGCAGGAGCAGAAGTCTGTCATTCGTGGTTGCCAGGTCCGCTTATTCTATGTGACTTTGGGCTTATTTTATTAAAGTTGTATACAAACACTGGTAGTTGTGGGTTGCAGGTTTTTGGGGCTTGTTTCTAAAGTGTAGTTGCTTATTTGGGCTGGCTCCCTGATCCTGTATCTCCCTCCAGTATTCCTGAAATTTGATCAAAAGTTAAAAGGAAAATATAAAAAATTTTTATGAACTGATCATGTTGTTACCCTCTAACATTGTAGTATTCACTCGCTGAGTCTCTGTTTCATGTGGCTGCGTCTTCCGTGATGTTCATAATACTGTCTATCAATGCATTTTTGGCTTCTGTCAAACAAAAGTGTCAGTCGTTTCAATCATTCATCAATCACTCATGTTTTCAGCAGTATCTCTGATGCATTTATGCATTGTTTGCATGCTTTTTTCCTTTTGAAAATACCCTTTATATTTAGATTACAGTAACCTAAAAAGACTACAAAAGTTACTATGGTAACGTTTACTACCATTTAGTGTCCTATCTGTGGTGTACATACAAAATTCACTACTACAGCTTAAAATGCAGAGCTGATCCAGTAACAGGGCTTGCTCTAAGGCATGTAAGGTGTAAATCCGAAGAGTAAGAGGGCAGTAGGACATCTGCTCAGTTGGCTATTAAGATGCACGCTTGTCTTATATTAAAATTCCCGCTTTCAGCAGGTTTCCCTCCACTTCTGAGCTAAACGCTCTGGCAGGCAGCCAGCCCAGATGCTGCTTTTAGCCTCCTGTAGTTCACTGCACACATTTCCATACAGTATACTACTGACTACTGTATATCACTCATCATATATATTTGTACACTGTCTTCATTTAAGTATATATTTAACTACTAGATCTGTCATTCACATGAATGTAATAACCATTACTGTTGTATAAGCTCAGAACACACACAAATATGTTTACAGCCCTGCCATGCTCCTGCTGCCAGCAACTTCCACAGTTTAACAAAGGTATTTCAGGCATTCACCAAAGCTCCAGTGAGCAGCGGCACGTGCCAACATTTCACCATGACCTCAGCACTTACCTGAAATGAGAGCTGCTTTTCCGGCAGCTGTACAGAGTGAACATTAATGTAACAGCATCACAGAGGTAGAGGAATAGTGGACATATGACACTGTAATCCCATTCACATTCTACTGCACAAGCACCATTCATAATGGCATACCACACAACATTTACACTGTTTCTTCAGACAAGCCATGCATTGATTCCAATACTGTTTTCATCTTGGTACTTTGTTCATACTTATAAAAAATGCCCTAATAATATACAGTGAGATATATACAGTGAGGCAGATAAGTATTTAGTCAGCCACTGATTGTGCAACTTCTCCTACTTAAAAAGTTGAGAGAGTTCTAGAATTGTCATCATAGGTACACTTCAACTATGAGACACAAAATGAGAAAAAAAAAATCCAGGAAATCACATTGTAGGATTTTTAAAGAATTTAATTGTAAATTATGGTGGAAAATAAGTATTTGGTCAGTTACAAAAGTTCAACTCAATAACCTTTGTTGACAATGACAGAGGTCAAACGTTTCCTGTAAGTCTTCACCAGGTATGCACACACTGTAGCTGGTATTTTGGCCCATTCCTCCATGCAGATCTCTAGAGCAGTGATGTTTTGGGGTTGTCGCTGGGCAACACGGACTTTCAACTCCCTCCACAAATTTTCTACGGGGTTGAGGTCTGGAGACTGGCTAGGCCACTCCAGGATCTTGAAATGCTTTTCCTGAGTGGTGTGTTTGGGATCATTGTCATGCTGGAAGACCCAGTCATGTTCCATCTTCATGCTCTCACTGATTTTTGGCTTAAAATCTCATGATACATGGCCCCATTCATTCTTCTCTTAACCCGGATCAGTCGTCCTGTCCCTTTGCAGAAAAATAGCTTCAAAGCATGAGGTTTCCACCCCCATGCTTCACAGTAGGTATGGTGTTTTTGGGATGTAACTCAGCATCCAAACATGACGAGTTGAGTTTTTACCAAAAAGGTCTATTTTGGTTTCATCTGACCACATGATATTCTCCCAAACCTTTTCTGGATCATCCATTTGCTCTCTGCCAACTCCAGATGGGCCTGGACATGTTCTAGCTTAAGCAGGGGGGCACGCCTGGCACTGCAGGATCTGAGTCCTTCTCGGCGTAGTGTGATACGGATGGTAGCCTTTGTTACTTTGGTCCCAGCTCTCTGCAGGTCATTCATCAGGTCCCTCCGTGTAGTTCTGGGATTTTTGCTCACCGTTCTCATGATCATTTTGACCCCACGGGATGAGATCTTGCGTGGAGCCCCAGACGAGGGAGATTATCAATGGTCTTGTATGCCTTCCATTTTCTTACAGTTGCTCCCACAGTTGATTTATTCATACCAACCTGCATGCCTATTTTAGAATCACTCTTCCCAGCCTGGTGCAGACCTACAATTTTTGTCCTGGTGTCCTTCGACTCTTTGGATTTGGCCATGGTTGAGTTTGGGGTCTGACTGTTTGAGACTGTGGACAGGTGTCTTTTATACAGATAACGAGGTCAAACAGGTGCCACTAATACAGGTAACGAGTGGAGGACAGAAGAGCTTCTTAAAGAAGAAGTTACAGGTCTGTGAAAGCCAGAAATCTTGTTGTTTGTGGGTGACCAAATACTTATTTTCCACCATGATTTACAAATTAAATTCTATGATAAAAATTATAGACCTCTCTCATCTTTCTAAGTAGGAGAACTTGCACAATCAGTGGCTGACTAAATACTTTTTTACCCCACTGTATACTGTGATACCATGTAACATTACGCCTAGTGTACACTGTCCGGTTTCTCTCATTAGCTTAACTGCAGAGTGGAACTGCAGATTCCTCCATTTATACATAATCTGTTTGACTGTGGATTGGTGGAGTCCAAACTCTTTAGAGATGGTTTTGTAACCTTTTCCAACCTGATGAGCATCAACAACTCTTTTTCTGAGGTCCTCAGAAATCTCCTTTGTTCATGCCATGATACACTTCCACAAACATGTGTTGGGAAGAGCAGACTCTGATAGATCCCTGTTCTTTAAATAAAACAGGGTGCCCACTCACACCTGATTGTCATCCCATTGACTGACACCTGACTCTAATTTCACCTTCAAATTAACTGCTACATACTTGTCACATACTTTCGCCACTCACTAATATGTAATATTGGATCATTTTCCTCAATATATAAATGACCAAGTATAATATTTTTATCTCATTTGTTTAACTGGGTTCTCTTTATGTACTTTTAGGACTTGTGTGAAAATTCAATGATGTTTTAGTCTAAAAAATCTAATGATTTATTCAGAAATATAGAAAATTCTAAAGATTTCACAAACTTTCATGCACCACTGTAAGCAAGTAAGTAACATTTATTTATAAGCAATATTTAAACAACTTGTGTTGACCAAAGTGCTGTACACAGAATAAAAAGGATGGCAATAATAAAACATACAAGATGATATGAAGAAAAACAAGAAGTAGAACATGTATAAGAAGAGGGGTAAAAAGAAGACAAAAAATTTAAATAGAAGGGGCTTGGTGAATACTGGACAGCAGACTTTTCCATAATATCCGAGCATTGGCCGCAAATGCACACCTTTAAGTTTCAGACGAACCCTAGGAACTGCCAGCAAGTCCTGAGAGGATAATCTCAGAGATCACTGTGCAGTTGAGGGTGTGAACAAACAAACAACATAAGAGGGAGATAGACCATTTAGTGGTTTAAAAACAAATAAAACCACTTCAATGAGGTGAAGCAAGGACTGGTGTAATATGGTGTCTTTTCTTGGTGCTAGTCAATAAACTGGCTGCAGCATTCTGGACTAACTGCAAACGCTGCAATAGAGACTGGTTAATCCCAATCAACGCATTAATTACTTTCTCCAGGTCAGAAAAATGGTGTAAGGGCTTCTAAGATGGAGGAAACTACTTCTTACCACAGAGTTGATTTGTTTATCAAATCTTAGGTCAGAGTCAAAGACACCACCAAGATTCCTCACAGATTTGACACATGAAGACAAATGACCAAGGTTATTGGAAATGCCGTTAAAGCATTGAGGAGCACCAAAAATAAGTAGGAAGTCTCAGTTGAGGGGGCATTGTCATTGATTTTTCCTACTTGGAGGAAAGGATGGGCAATAAGACAATATATTTTTGTGTCATGTAATAGACAATATGCTTTTCTGAGCACATCAAGGATATCGTCAGTGCCATATCAGCCAGCCATACTTGGAGGCCAAAAGTTCTGAGATTTAGCTGATTGCAAAAGTATCACACATGATGCATGATATCCATTCCTGCATGGCCGGCCAAACAATCATGGAGAATTTGCAGTGCGCGTCAATGCAAGAAACAAATGCAGTGGTACCTCAGTTATCAACCACCTTGGAACTCGTTGAATCCTGTTCTCTGCCTATTTTGACTAGAAAAAATTTTCTCGGTTCTCTGTGTTTGCTCAGTACTCGCTGCCCCTGCTTAAACGTTGATGAGTCGAGCCAAAACTTGATTCATGATTCATGAGTCACAATTCACTACACAGTGATTCAGGTTCACAATAGCCTTGCTCAGAAAAGTTTAGCCTTGCTCCGCTAGTTTTTCGTGTTTTTCTTGATTTTGTGTATCTACAGTACTGTACTCTTAGTGCAAATAAGTCTCCAAGGGTCCTAAAATGGTTAGTTTATAAGAGCCAAGGAATTGAATACTCTAGAACACAGGCTGCAGTTAACTTAGCAGCTATGCTAGTGCCCTGAGTTCACCCATAGAGTAAGTGTTTTGCTTTTACTTTTACTTTTCAATCCATTACTTACTAAATTATATGAGATTTTTCAACACTTTATTCTAAAATAAGCTTTGTGCTAGGTTAATGTCAGTGTTAAACATGAACATGAACTTGCTTATCATTACATATTACAGTATCCTTTCCACTTCTTTATTGCATATAATGCCTTATACAGTGTGGATTTTCTGAGGGTCTGGAATGGATTAATTCAATTTACATTATTCCTTTTTGCTCAGTACGTTTTCAGTTCTCGAAAAGGCATATTAGACATATACCACTGAAAAAAATCTGCAAACTACTTATCAATACAAAACAGCAGTAGGGTTTGCTTTGGCCAAAATCAGAGTAAGTGCTATTTTAAATTATTTTAACAGCCATTAAACACTGACTCTCACATCTGGTGCCTTTCTTTTAACTTAAGGAAATGAAAGGGATAATGAAAATATCGACCTTTGCTGCAACAACCATCTTTTGCAAATAAAAACTGTTAACAAGACAGAAAGTCTATGGCCCAGCGATATGAGCTGATTTACATTTTATATGTGCTACAGAAATTGGATTTCAAGACCGATTAAAAAGACCAAGTGTGAATAGCATCATGGAGTTTTTTGTTGAGACTGGTTTGTGAAGGTGCTCATATAATTCTGTGGCTGTTTTGCGGCCGGTCTTCTGGGCCAATGAAGTGTCTGCGTATTCGAGTTAGCGAGCTTGCAAACCACTGTTTTTCTGATGCCATTTGTCTATGGCTGACGTATGCTGGCATGACTTTTGAGACTGCTTCTCTTAAAAGATTAATTGGCAATCAACCTAATATATCTCAGCTGTGCAGCTGTGTTTGCACTTCTGGTTTAGTCACTTCAAAGTTGAGCTCTTTTTTCATGTGGAGTTTCAGTTCGAAATATTTCAATTACACAGGACATTTTCAAAAGGTCTTTAAATGGATCGGTCTTGGCACTCTGGTGGCACAGCGGTCAAATACCCCACTACCACTGAGACCCATATTAGTTTCTCTGCGGTGTCTCTGAATGGGCTGTGCCAAACATAGACACAACTGGTTTTAAGACCTTGGTCTTAAACTGAATGGACTCAAACTGGATGGTCATTAAAAGGTGCTTGCCTGTACCTGGTAATGAACCCTAATGTATATGGCTTATTTTTGTTAGTTTTCATGATCTATCAGCATTTAAACCTACTGCCAGCTTTGCCAGAATCCTATTCACATCAGTTACTAATGAGAAGCATTAACTTCTGAATCTATTATATACTTCAAACAAAAATCATGGGCTGACCAAACTGTATTTCAAACTGTCTACTCTGTAGCTGTATGAGACCAGTGTTTTTCAAAATCGTTAAAAAGCAACTGCCCACTAGGACATCCTCCTTCCAGACCTGAAGCACATTTGGCTTAAAGAAGTTCAAATTAGAACAGTACACAGCATGTGTGCTCTATATCCTCAGAAGTCATGCCATGTGTTTATTCATACAGCAGTGTTGTGACTGACTGACATCATGTCTAGAGAACAAACTGTACATTAAAACTATTAAATCTGACTAAGTCGGATTAAACGTTTAGATCTGAAATTCATTTAAATGATTTGGCTATTTTTTTCCAGTCTAAGCCAAGCCTTCTGATTTAAAGCTCATTCTTAATCATTAATTAAACTTTAACAGTTTCATTCTATCTCTGGTGGGACTGCAACCTACCCAGAAACACACTGGGCACAAAATGGGACTACTCCCTGCACGAGCTGTGCATTACACATAGGGACAATTTAGAGTAGCCAATCCATACATGTACAAGGAAGTTTTATCCAGACTACAAACTTCCAGATCGGCAGATCCAGAATTTGGAAAAAAAACAAAACAAAACCAACCAACCAACCAACCAAAAAACAAAACAAAACCGAGGGTGCACGTATAAGCGTTCCCTAGACACGACCTCTGTCTATCGCAGGGCTGGATAGGGGTCACTGCTGCAGTGCCTAGGGTGTTCCCCTGAATGACCTCCCCTCCCTCAGGCACAGGCAATCCTCCCTGATCTGGCATCACCAGGACTCAAACTTGGGTGATTGTGGGCATCATCTCATATATTTATATACAGAATGTACAGTATATACAGTAAATCGAGTCTGTAAAAAACTTAGTGGTCACATTTGATTCAGATCTCTCCTTTGATGCACACATTAGCAGCATCACTCGAATTGCTTTCTTTCAATTACGTAATATTGCTAAACTTAAAAATATCCTCTCTTTTAATGATGCAGAGAAACTTGTTCATGTGTTTATATCCTCAAGGTTGGATTACTGTAACGTCTTACTTACTGGATGCTCTAGTAAATCTATAAATAAACTTCAGTTAGTTCAGAATGCAGCTGCCCGAGTGCTAACTCGAACTAGAAAATTTGATCATATCACTCCTGTTCTATCATCACTCCACTGGTTACCAGTCAAATTCCGCATTGATTACAAAATACTTCTTATAACTTTTAAAGCTCTACATGGAATGGCCCCACATTATCTGAGTGAACTCTTAGAGTTTTACAATCCAACTCGTCTACTTTTCGTTCGCAGGGTACAGAACTTCTTTTAGTTCCTAGAATTAAAAAGTCACAGCAGGGGGAAAGGCTTTCTCATACATGGCACCCCCAACTATGGGAATAAACTTCCCACTTTCGTTAGAGACTCAGACACTCTCCAAAGTTTTAAGTCTAGGCTAAAGACATACCTATTTGCGCAGGCTTTTTGACTAGATTTAGACCAGAATGCATGGCTTGGGTCACTGGGGCCGGAGTCTGGAGTCATGTCTGGCCTGCCTGCCTTAATCCATTAGCCGGGAGTGTCGAGTGGGCGGTCTGGCTGAACTGGGCTTCGGTCCTCGTGATCTTGACTCGTGCATCCTTGCCTTAGAATAAGGGCAGAGCTGGGGTTTCATAGTCAAAGAGTCTTATGGTGATCAGAGATGTTGGGTTGCTGTCTTCTGCCCGCCCGTGGGGTTGCCAATGTCTCATGTGATCCCCCTCTTGGCTTGTGTTTATTACCAGTTCTCCTCTTTTCTAGCTATGCTGCTATAGCTAATGCTGCCTGGGTCTCATTGCTACCACATGGCGCCTCATGCTACATATGGCATCAGTGATTGTTTTAATAGACACTGTGCTCTTAATCAATAACTAATTACATTTTCTGTTTTCTCTCCGAGCTGTGTTCCGGTGCCAGTTCCAGCCCCACACATGATGTTCATCCGCTGCAGCTCCACTCAAGCTGCTTCCGTCATCAGCTCCAGCTTCATCATACCCGGGCCACTTAATGCCGATGTGCATACTTCACATTTTATTCTAACTTTGACTCCATGACTTTAGTTTCGCTCTTAGATTTATCATCTACGCCGCCCAAGGAGGTTGGGTCCCTTTTTGAGTCTTGGTCCTCCCAAGGTTTCTTCCTATAACACTCAGGGAGTTTTTCCTTGCCACTGTCGCCCTAGGCTTGCTCAATTTGGGATTGGACGTAGTAATTAGGAGATAATCTAAACTTGTAAAGTTGCTTTGAGACAATGCTCCATTGTAAAAAAGTGCCATATAAATAGATCTGACTTGACTTGACTTAAATTTCTGCTAATAGTTAATATTAATTATTATGGTCATCATAGTATAAAATGTTATTTATTTCATAAATAATAATGAAATAAATATACTTACCAAGTAATAGTTAATTAATATAATATCAATGATTATGATAATAATATTAAAATAAATAAATACATACATAGAAATACTGTGTGATAGGGAACCATGTCGAGTAATTTAATATTTGTGTATGTGTGTGTGTGTGTGTGTGTGTGTGTGTGTGTGTACTACACTACAAAACGTGTCCATAATGCCATATAATGTGATTTAATACAAAACAATCTCCAGCTGAAGACAAATTAAAATATAAGAGTTAAGCGGAGTTAGATGAGCGCTGCATGTGCTAATTCAACACGGTGTTTTAACATTGTTCACTTTCACGACAGTCTCGGGACAGACACGTTATTCATAATTCTGATTTTTACTAATATTTTATTCTTACCGTTAGTATTCATGGTGTAAACTGTCCTCTCCTAATCAAGCATGGTCCGCCTGTAGCGTGATGATAAGAGAAAGCGTTCCGCTAAATATCCTTAGTCGTGTTATGGTCCGCTAGTTCACTACACGCAGTCCCACCTCAGTAGACACTGTGCTCCTGCGTTTGGTCCCAGAACAGCACAGCTCCAGCTCCAACAGACTTGCATGGGTGTTCCCTGTTCCCTTCGTGCACAAACCGGTTCACCACCCTCTCGGTGTTGGATTGGAACACAGCCAGCTCGGCTCTGGTTGGCAACCGGACCCTGCGCAGCATCTCCTGCGCGGAAGGAGTTGCTTTTGTAGCTTCTTTATAGCTGTGTGCACCGTCCCATGTTGGTGCTAAATGTGGCACACTCATGAGCATCTGTTAGATGGCTTTCCGTTGAAGTGTTTGAAGCAGAGGAGCATCCCGTGTGAAGATGCTCACAGGACAAAGAGTGGTTCTACCCCTCTTAGTTTCACCTGAGAACCTGTTCAGTGATTCTACATACCAACGTCCACCATCTGGACTTTCCTGGTACTACAAGTTCATTCACACTACGAAGTCCGGTTTTGATTTATCAATCGTTTTACCAGCTACACCTACCGTACACGGTTGGCAGAAAGAGTCCAGTGCAACTTTTGACCTACATTAGTTGGTGAACCTGCATGGTCTTGCTGGTTGACAGCACATTTAAATCACTTTCACATTTATAGCATTTAGCAGGGACCATTACCTAAATTAACTACAGATACAATCTTACAAGGTGCAATCTTAAAAGGTTAAGGACCATGCTTAAGTACCCAGTAGTGCCAGCTTTGGCAGCTAGGACTTCAAACCTCAACCTACCGGTGAATAATCCAGTTCCTTAACCACTGCGCCACCATTGATCCAAACACCATGCCACCATACCAGAATCTCATGCTACTGACCGGCATGCTTATAGCCTTTGTGCTCTTGTTTAATTCAGTTTTCCCCATTCTTCACTACAGAGCACTCTCAGCATACACAGAGAGTTTGAGGTCTTCGCAAAGTTATTAATATTCAGGTATAGGACTGTGATGACCATTCCAAAACTTTTGGAATAGAAGAGTCAGTGTGTCAACAGAGTCCAGGTAATGCTTTCTTCTGAGAACTCCACCATGCAAATCATGTCCGTGGATTGAAGTACCATTATTTCCATACCAGTCAAATTTTATTTCAGTTCCTTGGCAGTGAAGTTAGGAGTTTGTTTTTCCTGACCAGTCTGCTCTACTCAGTCCTTTATCGACGAGTTCTTTGGTCCTACCAGATCCCGTTCTGACTGAACAGTTTCTATTAGCCTATTTTCCATTTCTGACAGGGCAGCACAGTGGTGAAAGTGGTTAGTGCAGTGCCCTCACAGCTCTACAAATCCCCGTTTCAGTCCCATCCCAACCTCGGACTCCGCCTGTGTGAAGTTAGCATTAGTATAAGGAGTAAGAGGGGCCCTAAAAATGCATTAGAACAGGCCCAGTGTAGTATCTTTTCGTGTGGCTCGAAACAATTGGCAGCGCCCCTGCCTGCGTTAGGTTGCTCTATTGGGACCAGTATGAATGTGACTGACTAGTATCAACATAACCTTGGTCCTGTCATTAATTAAACAAATAAACTAAAACTAAACTAAACAATTTCTGACCGTGTAGTTTGCAAGCAGGATGCGTTAGATATTTTTATTGCCCTGTCTTTCGTTTCATTAATAGTATAACCCGTATATATAATTTATCCCGTTCGTTGTTTAAGAGTAATCGTGTGTAAATATGTATCTTTTCCAAACCTGACATCTGGTGGTGTTGGAGAGTGCTGACATCAGAAAAGCTCAGAAAGAAACTGCCTCATGAAAAGTGTTGAATAAACACATATATTGTTGAATGAACACCTTTAGACTTGAACAAACATAAATGAAACATAAAAACAAACACCCATTTCTACTGTGTGATGGTCTATCCTAGATGTAGAACATTTAAGTGGCATTTGTGAATGTAACTTGTATTGTATTGCTTGATAAACGTGTGCCAAAGTAATCTTTGCCCATGTGTTTCTATCAGCTATTGAAGAGTAACAGCTCTTGATGGAGTGCCGTCACAGATTACGACAGTTCATCTCAGCCTTGCACCCTTGCCGTTTACGCACTGAAATTCCTCCAGATTCTTTGAGTCATTTAATGATATTATGCACTGTAGAGGGACAAATATGCAAATCCCTTCCCATTTTTTTTTGAGGAACACTGCTGTTAAACATTTCAATACTTTTCTCAACAAACTGGAGATACTGTGCCCATCCTTGCCCCTCAAAGACTCAGCCTTTCGTGATATTGCTTTTGTGCTCAAATTTCCCCCATCCCAACATTTTTTGGAATGTATTGCAGACCTTCAAGTGCAGAAATGGATAATTATTAAATCAAATGAAGAATGAAGTTGACCAGAAAACAAAAATTTGAAATATCTTGGATTCATACTGCAATAAAGTAAAAGACAAAGTAAATGAAAATAACTATTTAAAAAAATATCATTTTCCACACTGTACCAACTTTTTATTTTTATTTTGGGGTCTTACAACCAGAAAATAACAAAGAGTGCTATTTAACACCCATCCTACCTTGTTGACAGTGCCGATTGGCATTAGGCATGAGCAAAAAAAGACACTGGACGGTACTGCACACGAAGCATATATATCAGCACTGCTTATCTGTGCCACTGCTGGGCCCTTAAGCCTCAATTGCTTGGATTGTACTTTGTAAGGATAATAAAGACGTCTGCTAATTGCTGTAAATGTAAACGTGTATTTCTGAAATGTCAAATACACATTATTGGCAGAAGATGGCAGTGTTGCTCCAAAATGTAAATACAGTTAAGAGCAGTACAGTTGTTAGCTTTGTTTGGTCTCTAAAAAACGATATATATTTAATAACTATTTGTAATTAACCAAACCAATAAAGTTGCCATGGAGATGCAGCAAGACATGATCGTTCCTAGGTTTGACACTCGTCTCTGCTTATTGTCTATATGGAATACAACATGTTATTGCCTGGTTCATGTTAGTTTTCTGCTGCCTCCCAAAACATATTAGTAGTACATAGTAGCTATTGTGAATCTCTAAACTGCCCTTAGGTATGAGTGAATAAGTGAGTGAGTGTGTGATGCCCTTGTGATCGATCCAGGCTGTATATCTGCCTTGTGACAAATGGGATAAAGGTTTACTTACAATAAATGAGACCACTTAGCCAGTAGGGCTGTTTAGGTATTTTTCTTTAAACTGTTTTGAGATAAACATTTTTTCCACTTGCATTTCCAAACAAATGTACAGCATAGTAAGAATGTAGTCTACCTTAAATGCGGTCAATCAGCCACACTACCTTCATATTTGTAGCCTGCTTCGTGGTGTTTACACTGTAGCTGTGGGTCTACCATTGCTAGCAATTAATGGAAACACACCGTGGTATTTCTTTCCCCATCTTTGGAGCAATGGTAGAGAGTTGTCTGGTCTATGTGCAACCTACATAAACATTGTTGCAGATCAGGTGGTCTTTTTTTTTTTTCTCCACTGGCTTGCATGTAGATAGATAGATGGATGGATTGATGGATGGATAGATGGATGGATAGATGGATAGGTAGGTGAGTGATTGGCAATGTGGGTGGATGGATGGATAGACAGCAGTACTGTATCTGTCCCCAAAGGAAATCTTCCCTGTTGTAGCAGCAATGTATATAAGTGACAAAACTCACACACCTTGCAAAGAGGCAGATAAGATTTAAATAGAATCCAAAATAATATACTTGTACAAAAATATGTTGTAAAAAATAAAGAATAAATAGGAAGAAAGAAAATAAACATAAGAACCATAATAGAAATAATAGTATATTATAGTATACTGTAGTATATACAGGGAGGCCTAAAATTCTGAAACCACTAGTGAAAATGCTTCTATTTTGCATTTTTCTTGAATTCAGTACAGTGTTTTTCATTACAAGTTGATAAATGATTTGAGTGAAAAGTTGATTCTATAAATTTCAGAATGTATTAGTATTTCATGTCATCTTTTGGGTGTTATGACAGTGTGCACTCAAGCTAGCATGGACTCCACAAGCACAACATCTGATGATCCATGATATCTCAACATGATGTCACGATATCCCAAACAGCAACCGATGATGTTACTGAATATTTGACTTTCTCTTCAAGTGCAACAATAAATGATCGATGGGATTTAGGTGAGATGACTTAGGTGGAACGTCCATGACAGTCCGCACTCCTTGATCTATATGTTTATACTCACTGGCAAAAAAATAACGCACCCAGAAAGATCCAGATTGCTAATTGCTGCAAAACTTGGCATGCAGTTATATCTCAGGCAGATGTGTAAATGATTACAGCTTTGTGGCCTGATTAGACATTTGGGTCTTGCCACAAGAGGGTGTTGGACTGCTATGGACTGGAACTGTATCTTCTTTACTGACGAATCCAGGTTCTGTGTGGGATCCAATGACAGTCACGTTCAAGTATGAGGGCTCATGGTGAGCTCTTCAATCCTGCCTTTGCTGTGGAGTGACACACTGGCCCAACTGCTGTTGTGATGCAAGAGGATCTACAGGCCCAGCTGCAATATCTGTGGGCAAATGTGCTACAAGATACCATACAGAACCTGTTTGCCTCCAATGCCCAACCATATCTCATTTTGTATCCAGACTAGAAGCAGCCTAACAGGGTAATTAGAGCCTTGCAATTGTACAGTTTTCCTCAGTAGACCTATCCTTTTGCTCTGATATTGTAATCACTTACATGTATCATTGTTCAGTCATTCATTCTATCCATTTAGTCGTGTCCAGCCCCTTGGACACTCCGTAGACCAGTCTTATACTGATCCACAGAGTTTCACGGTGATGGTTTTATGGAGAAGGTCGCCAGGTCTTTCTCCAAACCATCGTAGGGCACATACACTCACACACTCATACACACATTCACACACTAAGGGCACTTTAGAAACACCAGTTAACCTACCACGCATGTCTTTGGAATGTGGGAGGAAACCAGTGGAAACCCAGGCAGACACAGGGAGGACATGCAAACTCCACACAGGCCGAGCCCAGAGTCGGGATCTCAGAGCTTTGAGGTGGCAGTGCTAACTACTGCACCACCATGCCATCTGTATCATTTTTACATTCACACATATAAAGTTTCATTTGATTCCAACAACTTCTTGTTGGTGAGAGTTTGGTAGCCTAGCGGTTAAGGTACTGGACTATGGTCCAAAAGGTCCAGGGTTCAAATCCCACCTCTGCCAAGCTGCCACTGTTGGGTCTTTGAGCAAGGCCCTTAACCCACAATTGCTTGGATTGTAAGACTGTACCAATTGTAAGTCGCTCTGGATAAGGGCGTATGCTGTAAATGTAAATGTGAGATTTTTGTCAATGAGTGTATATAATGGGGTCCAAAGTCTGAGATCACTTGTTTATTTGATTCCTGTTGGCAAACCTATTTAGTATCAGAGTTCATCCCCTGTACATACATTCAGCTAACAGTACCATGAGGATTAAGGAACTTGCTCAAGAGCTCAACATTTGCTCTCAGACAGTACTGAAACTGTAACTTCTTGGAAATAACCTTACCACCTACCACCGGCAGTCTCAAGCTTTAATTAAGGATGGATTCAGCCAGTGTTTCATGATTAATCATGACTTTTTTAATCAATTTTGGAACTGCTCTGATGGATTGTGTATGGATAAAGGCTTCCTGCCTTTTATCAGACTTTGTCATTGAAAAGCATTCTGCTAATTAGTCAGTATACCTCCTAGAGTAGACAGACGTGCTTTGAAGTTGTTTTTGTACTGATCTGCCTGTGCAGTAGGATTTTGCTGATGTATTTCCTTTCATGTAATCTGATGACTCTTCAGTATGTTGCTCTTTTAGATGTCAAGCAAGAGCCACCAAGGGGTCCATTCAGTATCTGACTTTATTTTATGTTCACAGCCAAGCAGCAGTTGTTTTAAATACATTTTATCTACTGTTTACAGCTGTTTGTAGCTGCCTCATTATCCTAAACTGTTACTTTTTTAATATATTAAAAAAGAACATGCAGTATCTATTGGTAGGTAAGTATTAGGTTCTAACGCATTTTTGTTTCATTTTCAGTCCTAGCTGGGGTAGTATCGCAATACGTTTCTAACTCTCAAAGATGTTTGGTAATGATGGCAATTAAAGTAAAAATTTTATAACACATGCCCAACCACATTATCATAATTACAAATAAGAAGGAGTATTGCAGAAGTATACTTACTTGCAAAAATCGAATAAAAGCTTTCTGGATTTACACATTTCCTAAGTTGCATTTACAATCATAATGATATTGAAAGTAATCATACAGCACAGTTTTGAAAATACTGCCTGATAACTGAAATGCTTTTGTAAATCCAAATATGATTCAACAGGCTCCAATGTGCCATGTTACTGC
This sequence comes from Ancistrus triradiatus, assembly GCA_025084515.1. NCBI lineage: Eukaryota > Metazoa > Chordata > Actinopteri > Siluriformes > Loricariidae > Ancistrus > Ancistrus triradiatus. The sequence goes on along the minus strand of JAJAGP010001212.1, from coordinate 9,390 downwards.
AAATACTGAGGCCGACAAAGCAACATGAAACTGCACGTGGTGTAAACCTCAGTGAGGTGAAAAGGCTATAAGCTGTTCACTTCCGTCCTACATTTAGTTTCTGAGGAGGACAAAGATAACACTGAAAAAGATTTATTTTAATATACCAGTCTATGTTGGAGTTCAAGTTAGCATATAACATGAAATATAGTTCAATTATGGTGTTTATGTTTAGTCAGTCATGCTTGTATGATGTCCAATCTGGCCAAAAGGAATGCTAGAACCTTAGTATATGAATTGCTTACTGACCATTTCTGCTGTTGGCTTGCGTTTGTTTTGGGTATTCCTGCTACCTCTGAAAGTAATGCTGTTAGGAGAACTAACTACTTTAAGTTGACAATAAGTGTTATTTGGTATGGCTATATGGAGTTTGAGTTACCATCCATTGATAACAATAAGAGCTGGCGGTAACTATATGCTGGACTTGACAGAAATTACCGACACTGATAAAACATCCCAGTAAGAGTCCACAGAAATTAACCAATCCAAACAGATGAAATTTTTTACTCTTGCTGGCTTGTCACTAGAAGTCGTTATATGCAGTATCCAGTGTCTAAGTCAAAGTTAAATTTATATCTATAGCGCTATTTACAATAGAGCATTGTCTCAAAACAGCTTTACAATTTTATATTATCGTCTATTATCTAATCCCAGTCCCAAACTGAGCAAGCCTAGGGCGACAGCGGCAGAGAAAACCTCCCTAAACGTTATAAGGAAAACATTTTGGGATGACCAAGACTCAAAAAGGGACACATCCTCCTTCTGCGGCTTAGGCATTATATGAAATAATTAAATCAAGTTATCTTTAATTATAATAATTTAATAATAATTAATAACAAGTAATGACTTTATAGCAATATACTCTTGTGTCCTGAGCGGGAAAGATTTGATAGCATGGCATGCTCAGTCAACCAGAGGAGGGAAAGAGTTACTGCTCTCTGTGGTCTGAGTAATGGTGTGAGGGCTGGAACGGATAATGGAAGAACAGCTTGGGTGGAGCTGAAGCGGAGGAACATCTTAATGTAGAACTGAATGAAAGAACATCTAAATTTGTGGAGTGGAACTGGTACCGGAGAGAATATTTAGTTAGTTATTGTCAAGAGCTCAGAGTCTATTAACAGAACATGTTTGCACCACTAGTGCTAAGTGTAGTGTGAGACTCCAGCAGCACTAACTATAACAGCATAGGTAGAAAAGTGCAGAACCAAAAGCTAACAGCTCACATAAGACAATGGCAACCCACTTCCCATCAATCAACAAACCTTAGTGATCGCCCTTCAGAGGCAAGAAATCCAACATCCCAGATCACCACAAAACTCACTGTGACAATGTCAGTGTGTCAATGTACTGCCAGTGTTATTAATCAAAAGACCTCATGATAATTGATCAAATCTCACTTTTCAAACAGATGACAATCATTCTGGCTTCTCAGCGCATCATGAAAAGGTTGGTCTGAAAAAGAGAAAATATCCAGTGAGAGGCAGTTTTCTCTGGGTGAAAATGTCTCGTTGATGCCAGAGGTCAGAGGAGAATGGCCAGACTGGTGTGAGCTGATAAAAAGGCAACAGTAACTCAAATAACCATTTGTTATAAACCAAGGTATGCAGAAGTGCTCTACTCTGAAAATACAACACTTCAAAACCTTGAAGCAAATGGGCTACTGCAGCAGAAGACCACACCGGGTAATAGAAGACTGGAAAAACATTTCCGGGTCTGATTAATCTCAATATGGACGGCATGGTGGCTCAGTAGGTACAGCAAGAAGGTCCTGGGTTCAGTCCCCAGGTGGAGTGGTCTGGGTCCTTTCTGTGTGCAGTCTGCATGTCCTCTCCGTGTCCGCATGGGTTTACTCCTGGTACTCCGGTTTCCTCCCACAATCCAAAGACATGTGTGTTAGGTTAATTGGTGTTTCTAAAGTGCCCCTAGAGTGTGAGGGAGTGTGTGAGCCCTATTATGGATTGACGCGCTGACTAGGGTTGTTCCTGTGTTGCCCCCTTTGCCACCAGCTACGCATTGGCTCTCCTGCAACCCTGTGCAGGATTAAGTGGAAAACAAAGTGAGTGAATGAATCAATCAATCAATCAATCAATCAATCTCAATTTCATGGACCTGCCTTGCATCAACAGTTCAGACTGCCGGTGGTGTAATGGTGTGAGGGATATTTTCTTAGCACACTTTGGGCCACTTAATACCAACTGAGCATTGTTTAAACACCACAGTCTACCTGGGTGTTGTCGCTGACCTTGTCCAATCCGGTACTAGCAGGGTGTGCCTAATGAATTGACTGGTGAGTGCATGCCTAAGATCATTTAATAGAAATGTTGTTTGAAAAATTCTCTACAACAATTCCTAAGGGCTTCCCCAATTTAGACAGGACAGTTGGAATGGTTTTGTAGTATCACTGGAGTAACGTCAGTTTAAGTGTGTTTCAGGACAGCTTTAGTACTCACCATGACAACATGGACATCAGCATGTTTTCATTAATGCATTGCTGAGGCTAATAATCCAACCAGGCTGGTTTTGGCTGGCCAGGTGTATCCTGTAAGCCCTAGTAACACCTTTTTGATGGAAAAACATGACAGACATTCATTTTTTTCAATCAATACTTTGGTATCCCTGTGTTTTATTACTTTTTTATCCACGCATCCTTTGTTTCGGAAGATACGTAAACCATCAAAATATGTAGTTTGTTTGTCCTCTTCTTTTGGTTCAATCAGCAATGAGTCACATGGTATTTATTTAGATCACTGGACAAAATTATGCTCTGAGAAAGAGTAGCCCCCTTGAACCAAAGATGAAGCACCAAGATTCCACATTCATTATACATTATATATATTAATTAATTATATTATATTGCATCATATATTTTGTAAAATATAACATACAATAAAATATAATTAATAAATATATATTAATTATATTTTATTGTATGTTATATTTTACAAAATGTATAATTTTATAAAATGTATAATGAATGATTTTGAATGTAATGTAGATTAAAAACTAATAACATTTTTTTCCATTTTCTGTTTTTTTAATTCTTGTATGATGAAAATTTTTTTAATCATGGTCTCTGCTCCCTTCGGTCTCGGCCACTTCCAATCTTTTTCTTGGCTCGGACTTGACTACTAAGAGTCTTTGTCTTGACTCGAACTCGAAGCACCCTGTTGTTGGTCGTGACTTGTACTCGGCTCTAGCGGTCTTGACTACAACACTTGTGTACTGGGTATTAATTAAATGGCTGTTATACTGCAGTGTTTCCCATTCATTGAAATATTTAATTTTAACACTGACCACCCAATACTGATTTTCTTACAGCTGCATGTAACTCATTGATTCAGTCAGTTCCTCCTTACTCTGCTTAGTATTTCCTTACTCAATTAGTATTTAGATAAATTTACTCACTGCTGTCTCACACCTTGTTTTGTGTTGAACTTTACCTTATTATTAACCACTGAATAAAAATGCAAGTGTTACTTACAGGAACAGGAAGGTGCAGGTAGAAGTAAGAAGTCATTCACAAGCTTATTTATAACATTTCACCAATACACTTTTTTTCAGGTTGCAATTTCAGATTGACATTTGTTATCGTGGGAGTTGGTGATTCGGACAGTAGGTTATGAGATTAAAATGCCACCTATGTTATAGTGTTAATGAGCATTGTGGGAGTTCAGATGGCAGGGTTTGACTGTACCAACAGTTTACTGTACACATATTATAAACTTAGTGAACAATAAACCTGAAAAAGGAAGGAAAAAAAATCATGAAACTAAGAAAGAGAGGGCACCTCAACCCACATTAAACTGTAAAATAGAGTGAGTGGTTAAACGGGAGAGTTTTTAGAGAATTATCCCCTAAATTGCATACATGCACTCAACTCTTCTAATTGCATTTTAATTACTTGACCTCCTGAGGCACCTATATTTATAAGCTCTATCCAAAATGGTCCAATAATCTTTATTCCCTACATTCCACATACCATATATAGCACTATTAGTCTAAAGGGAGCAAAAAACTATTTTAGCTGCTTCCTTTTGCAACTTGGCGTATTTGTGGGACTGTGGTAGCCTAGTGGTTAAGGTTACTGGACTCTGGCCCAGAAGGTCCAGGGTTCAAATCCCACCTCTGCCAAGCTGCCACTGTTGGGTCCTTGAGCAAGACCCTTAACCCACAATTGCTTGGATTGTAAGACTGTATCAGTTGTAAGTCGCTCTGGATAAGGGCGTCTGCTAAATGCTGTAAATGTACTATGTGACTGCAGATTCCATCAAAAAACAACACAGGAATCCAGTGTAAATGTGCGGACTGACAACATGCGTGGCACAGGAGATAACAGCTTGCACGTTGTTTAAAATAAAAGTACCTAATCAAACGAATACTTTAAAATGATATACCAACATTTCTGGGTAAATACGAGAGAGTTAAATTGTGATTAATAATTTTGTAAAAAATGAACAGCTCAAAGGAACAGATGGCAATAACAATAAGAAAATAATGAGAAAAAAAGATCATTATAGAGCTATGACACAAACTAAACTCGAGTAAAATAAGTGTGTGAGAAGAAATCTTTAGGTCTCAGGTTAAACAAGCTTGAAGAGAAGAGTTTTCAGCTGTGTCTTAAAAGAACAGAAAGAGGTACGTGAGTGGAGGTAGATGAATGCCAAAATCCTATTTTGTTGTGCATCCTTGAGGGAGAAATGGTGAGCAGATGTGTGTCAGAGGAACGCAGATTACAAACAGGTGAGTATGTGTGAAGGTAACTCAGTAACAGTGGTTCTGGAAAGTTTGTGAACCCTTTAGAATTCTCTAATATTTCTGCATAAATATGACCTAAAACATCATCAGATTTTCATACAAATCCTAACAGTAGATGTAGAGAGCCCAGTTAGACAAATGAGACAAAACTATTATACTTGCTCATTTATTTACTGAGGAAAATGATCCAATATTACATATTAGTGAGTGGCAAAAGTATGTGAACCTCTAGGATTAGCAGTTAATTTGAAGGTGAAATCAGAGTCAGGTGTCTTCAATCAATGGGATGACAATCAGGTGTGAGTGGGCATCCTGTTTTATTTAAAGAACAGGAATCTATCAAAGTCTGCTCTTCACAACACGTTTGTGGAACTGTATTGTGGCATGAACAAAAGAGATTTCTGAGGACCTCAGAAAAAGAGTTGTAGATGCTTATCAGGCTGGAAAAGGTTACAAAACCATCTCTAAAGAGTTTGGACTCCACCAATCCACAGTCAAACAGATTGTGTACAAATGGAGGACATTCAAGACCATTGTTACCCTCTCCAGGAGTGGTCGCCCAACAAAGATCACTCCATGAGCAAGGCGTGTAATAGTTGGCGAGGTCACAAAGGATTCCAGGGTAACATCTAAGCAACTGAAGGCCTCTTTCACATTGGCTAATGTTAATGTTCATGAGTCCACCATCAGAAGAACACTGAACAACAATGGGGAGGAAACCCCCCACCATCCCAGAGCTGAAGCTGTTCTGTACGGAGGAATGGGCTAAAATTCCTCCAAGCCGGTGTGCAGGACTGATCAACAGTTACAGGAAACATTTAGTTCAAGTTATTGCTGCACAGGGGGGTCCCACCAGATACTGAACGCAAAGGTTCACATACTTTTGCCACTCACTAATATGTAATATTGAATCATTTTCCTCAATAGATAAATAGATATAATATGTTTGTCTCATTTGTTTAACTGGGTTCTCTTTATCTACTTTTAGGACTGAAAATCTGATGATGTTTTAGGTCATATTTATGCAGTAATATAGAAATTCTAATGGGTTCACAAAATTTCAAGCACCACTGTACACAGGAGCAAGATCCTGGATGGATTCAAAGACCGAGAGTATTTTACATTGTATGCAAGGGTGAACAGTAAACATGGATCCACTTCAGTTAGTGAGATGACGTGTTCCCAGGGTCTGGTGTGTGTCACTACTCTAAATTTTGTATGTACTGGGGCTTACTTATTGAAGAGGAAGGGAGTCCATAAAGAAGAGCAGTGGTAGAGTTATAATGTGATAAAGGCATGAATAAGGGCCTGACTGCAGCTTGGGACAGGCAGGGGCCTCTTTGGAAAAGGTTTTGACATGATTGATATCCTAGTTAGGTTTTTAATGCAAGTATTTAGTGTCCAGCAGTGAAAATTAAGATCATGTTTCCTGATTATGCTGCCAAGAGAAAGCATGTATATAATGAAGAGCAGTGCTCACAGGACTGAGCTTTGGGGTACAAGGTGGGTTCAATGAGATAAGATCGCCAGGTCAAGCATCACATGCAGATACAATTGTTAATTGTTGTCTGATATAAGAGAAGCCAGTTGTTGGATCATCCCCTGGCACTGTAGCAGCAAACCATACCTAACCGTATTCCCGAGCTTCCTGCCTATGGCCTGTTTACCCCTGTGCTCTTTGGGGACAGAGGCTGGAGTTAACCTGACCAGGAAAAAGCAGGATTAAAAAAAACACACACATTTTGTGTACAGATTTTATTCTCAATCTTTACCGTACTATGATGGTTTTTGCACTCATAAAATAAAGACAAGCTCCACGTTTGAGAAGATCATATGAAAAAAAATCATAAGGTGAATTTTGTTATTTGGTATTCACAGATTATCAATCCCTGGACTAAACTTTATCCTCATTTATTAGTATATCGTTTGATGAGTGCAGTTTCTAGTGAAATTGCAGTGTTAAGATTGCAACGGCATTGTATGGGCATGGAAAATTTTAGCCATTCTTAATGTACAGGTAACCATTTAACGACCATCTAAACAATGTTCGTTTGCTTTAACGATCAAGGTCTTAACAGTTATAACACATTATAATAGGAAATAAAAATCTGTCATTAATTCGAGGCGTTGCAGCCATAAACAGCTGGTCAAATTTAAAAAAGGTTTACCAAGTGCATTTTTAATGCCATAAATGTTATTTATGTCATACTTTGATGTTTTGTTTACATAGTTTTAAGTTGAACTTATTTTCATGATTAATGATTTACTTTGCATTAACTACTTATTAACAGAAGTAGGAGAGACAATAATCCACCCCGACTGTCTCTCGAAGTTCCACTAATAAAGGGCCTCTCACAGCTGAGTTCAGTCTTAGCCTCATCAGCTGTGGAGTTTCCGGATGGATTCGCAGGAGTCACCTGACTCCTTGGAAGTGCACTGATCACAGTAAGTCTGCGGGACGTGACATTACCCCCCCCCCCCCCCCTCAGGGAGTTCCAGTGACTCCAACAATGGCCCCATAAAGTCAAAGCGGCCTCAGGAGGGTTTCTTCCGGGACGACGCCTGGGAGGGTTCAGGTAGCTGTTGCTGACGGTTGAGGGTCGAGGGTCGTCATCATACTGCTGGCAATCCGGGTCGCCGCCGTGCTGCTAGCGATCGGGGTCGCCGTCGTGTTCCTGAAGATCCAGGCAACTGCACCTGACACGGGTGGGTGGTGGGAGGCCGGAAGGAGGGCACAAGTCAAGCTCGGAGATTGGAGTCCTCAGAGCAAGAGCAGACATCCTCAGTGCGGCACAAAAGGGGAAGTCCATAAAGCAGGAGCAAACATCCATGGGATAGGACCTGGAACAGACGTCCTCAACACAGGAACTGGGCTAGACGACCTCTGGAAGAGGCAATGCACTCTTAACGTCCTTTGGGAGAGGCGACGCGCTCTGGACCTCCTCTGGACGAAGCGGGGAGCTCTGGATGTCCTCTGGGCAAGCGACATGCTCTGGACATTCTCTGAGGTGAGCGGCGCGCTCTGGATGTCCTCTAGACAGAGCGAGAAGCTCTGGACGTCCTCTGGGGTGAGTGACGTGCTCTGGACATCCTCTAGACAGAGCAGGAAAGTCTGGACATTCTCAGGGACAAGCGATGTGCTCTGGACATCCTCTGGATGGAGCAGGGAGCCCTGGATGTCTTCCGAAGCACACCTACTCTGATAGGTTCCAGAAGCAGACGTTTGCAAAAAGTTGGGATCGGGCTTGACCCTGGTAACAACTGGACCCCTCCAACAGCCGGCAAGCGGAGGATCCAGGAAGTGGCTGACGATCTGTGACCCAGGCTGGCGGCTAGCATACGGAGGTGCTGACGCAACAAAAGACACACTCTGAAACTCGGACAGGGAAGAAAAAAACAAAAATACCTCGTGCACTGGGAGACATAACACAGCCATCTGTCAGGATCTCCGTTGAAGCACTCTGGTAAGCACGGGGTGGACCTGGAATCCGCCGTCTCCATAGTTTACGGAACCGCAAACAGGAGTAAATTCACAGATAGATGGAAGAGACAACTGGGAACAGCGGTACGCACGGAAGTAGCAGAGACAATAATCCACCCTGACTGTCTCTCGAAGCTCCCCTTATAAAGGCCCTCTCACAGCTGAGTTCAGTCTTAGCCTCATCAGCTGTGGAGTTCCCAGATGGATCTGCTGGTGTCACCTGACTCATCGGAGGCGCATAGACCACAGTAAGTCCGTGGGGCGTGACATGCATCACTTGTATAAACCTAGAAGTGCTGAGAGCTACTAGTAACGCCATGATGGATTTACCTACTTAAAGGTTTAAAGTGTTTAAAAGGTGATGGGAATTAATATTTCTTCAAGTTCCCTCTTGGTTGTATGCAGCCACCAAGATATGTTTAGTTATGTTTATATTCCATCGTGTGCATTTAGATTTTGGTTCTACAGTGTGTATGTGTGTGTGTGTGTGAGATTGTTTATGTTTGCTTGTAACTGAAGGACCAGAGTGTTATGTATTTCTGGGAGGGAGTGATATGTGGTAGCCTAGTGGTTAAGTTACTGGACTATGGACCAGAAGGTCAAGGGTTCAAATCCCACCTCTGCAAAGTTGCCATTGGTAGGTCCTTGAGCAAGGCCCTTAACCCACAATTTCTTGGATTGTAAGACTGTAACAATTGTAAGTCGCTATGGATAAGGGTGTCTGCTAAATGCTGTAAATGTAAATATGTATAACAGTTTAGGCTTTGGATGCTGGGTGGATGGTAGCGTTCCACTAGTGTTTTCAGTGACATCTCTGGCACATTTACATATTCTTTGGACACGGTTTTCTTGTGAAAAGACCCTTTATTTTTATGTAATGCGGTCGTTAAATAGAGAGAGCTAGAGAGAGAGAATTATTTGAAACTTCACCTTCTTTGATAGCACACAATGATAACTGCATATCATTGGTCCAACAGTATTTTATCTAGGCTTTACCTTTCTACTGCTACCATGTGTAATTGTATACGTGGACACTTGCATTCACAATAAATGTTTCTTGATGTAAAGAAGAATTGTCCTCTGCTGTCTCATACCATGTTTCTTTTTATTAACCA